>JBBDGP010000070.1:4247500-4340000 GCA_037952835.1 Lithobates septentrionalis | reverse complement strand
TTACCTGTTCTCCTATACACCCAGGACTACCCCTCTCCTCGCCTGTCCTCCTATACACCCAGGATTACCCCTCTCCTCACCTGTCCTGCTATACACCCCAGCACTACCCTCTCCTCCTATACACCCAGGATTACCCCTCTCCTCACCTGTCCTCCTATACACCCAGGACTACCCTTTCTTTACCTGTTCTCCTATACACCCAGGACTACCCCTCTCCTCGCCTGTCCTCCTATACACCCAGGATTACCCCTCTCCTCACCTGTCCTCTTATACACCCAGGATTACCCCTCTCCTCACCTGTCCTCCTATACACCCAGGACTACCCCTCTCCTCACCTGTCCTCCTATACACTCAGGACTACCCTTTCTTTACCTGTCCTCCTATACACCCAGGACTACCCTCTCCTCCTATACACCCAGGACTACTCTCTCCTCACCTGTCCTCCTATACACCCAGGACTACCCTTTCTTTACCTGTTCTCCTATACACCCAGGACTACCCTTTCTTTACCTGTTCTCCTATACACCCAGGACTACCCTCTCCTCACCTGTCCTTCTATACACCCAGGACTACCCCTCTCCTCACCTGTCCTTCTATACACCCAGGACTACCCTTCTCCTCGCCTGTCCTTCTATACACCCAGGACTACCCCTCTCCTCACCTGTCCTTCTATACACCCAGGACTACCCTTCTCCTCGCCTGTCCTCCTATACACCCAGGACTACCCCTCTCCTCACCTGTCCTCTTATACACCCAGGACTACCCCTCTCCTCACCTGTCCTCCTATACACCCAGGACTACCCCTCTCCTCACCTGTCCTCCTATACACCCAGGACTACCCTTTCTTTACCTGTCCTCCTATACACCCAGGACTACCCTTTCTTTACCTGTCCTCCTATACACCCAGGACTACCCTTTCTTTACCTGTCCTCCTATACACCCAGGACTACCCTTTCTTTACCTGTCCTCCTATACACCCAGGACTACCCTTTCTTTACCTGTCCTCCTATACACCCAGGACTACCCTTTCTTTACCTGTCCTCCTATACACCCAGGACTACCCTTTCTTTACCTGTCCTCCTATACACCCAGGACTACCCTTTCTTTACCTGTCCTCCTATACACCCAGGACTACCCTTTCTTTACCTGTCCTCCTATACACCCAGGACTACCCTTTCTTTACCTGTCCTCCTATACACCCAGGACTACCCTTTCTTTACCTGTTCTCCTATACACCCAGGACTACCCTTTCTTTACCTGTTCTCCTATACACCCAGGACTACCCTCTTCTCCTATACACCCAGGACTACCCTCTCCTCACCTGTCCTTCTATACACCCAGGACTACCCCTCTCCTCACCTGTCCTTCTATACACCCAGGACTACCCCTCTCCTCACCTGTCCTTCTATACACCCAGGACTACCCCTCTCCTCACCTGTCCTTCTATACACCCAGGACTACCCCTCTCCTCACCTGTCCTTCTATACACCCAGGACTACCCTTCTCCTCGCCTGTCCTCCTATACACCCAGGACTACCCCTCTCCTCACCTGTCCTCTTATACACCCAGGACTACCCCTCTCCTCACCTGTCCTCTTATACACCCAGGACTACCCCTCTCCTCACCTGTCCTCCTATACACCCAGGACTACCCTTTCTTTACCTGTCCTCCTATACACCCAGGACTACCCTTTCTTTACCTGTCCTCCTATACACCCAGGACTACCCTTTCTTTACCTGTCCTCCTATACACCCAGGACTACCCTTTCTTTACCTGTCCTCCTATACACCCAGGACTACCCTTTCTTTACCTGTCCTCCTATACACCCAGGACTACCCTTTCTTTACCTGTCCTCCTATACACCCAGGACTACCCTTTCTTTACCTGTCCTCCTATACACCCAGGACTACCCTTTCTTTACCTGTCCTCCTATACACCCAGGACTACCCTTTCTTTAACTGTCCTCCTATACACCCAGGACTACCCTTTCTTTACCTGTCCTCCTATACACCCAGGACTACCCTTTCTTTACCTGTTCTCCTATACACCCAGGACTACCCTTTCTTTACCTGTTCTCCTATACACCCAGGGCTACCCTTTCTTTACCTGTCCTCCTATACACCCAGGACTACCCTTTCTTTACCTGTCCTCCTATACACCCAGGACTAAACTTGCTTTACCTGTCCTCCTATACACCCAGGACTACCCTCTCCTCACCTGTCCTCCTATACACCCAGGACTACCCTTTCTTTACCTGTCCTCCTATACACCCAGGACTACCCTCTCCTCACCTGTTCTCCTATACACCCAGGACTACCCTCTACTATACACCCAGGACTATCCTCTCCTCAGCTGTCCTCCTATACACCCAGGACTACCCTGTCCTCCTATACACCCAGGACTACCCTGTCCTCACCTGTCCTCCTATACACCCAGGACTACCCCTCTCCTCACCTGTCCTCCTATACACCCAGGACTACCCCTCTCCTCACCTGTCCTCCTATACACCCAGGACTACCCCTCTCCTCACCTGTCCTCCTATACACCCAGGACTACCCCTCTCCTCCTATACACCCAGGACTACCCCTCTCCTCCTATACACCCAGGACTACCCCTCTCCTCCTATACACCCAGGACTACCCCTCTCCTCACCTGTCCTCCTATACACCCAGGACTACCCTCTCCTCACCTGTCCTCCTATACACCCAGGATTACCCCTCTCCTCACCTGTCCTCCTATACACCCAGGACTACCCTCTCCTCACCTGTCCTCCTATACACCCAGGACTACCCTCTCCTCACCTGTCCTTCTATACACCCAGGACTACCCTCTCCTCACCTGTCCTTCTATACACCCAGGACTACCCTCTCCTCCTATACACCCAGGATTACCCTCTCCTCACCTGTCCTCCTATACACCCAGGATTACGCCTCTCCTCACCTGTCCTCCTATACACCCAGGACTACCCTTTCTTTACCTGTTCTCCTATACACCCAGGACTACCCCTCTCCTCGCCTGTTCTCCTAGACACCCAGGACTACCCTTTCTTTACCTGTTCTCCTATACACCCAGGACTACCCTCTTCTCCTATACACCCAGGACTACCCTCTCCTCACCTGTCCTTCTATACACCCAGGACTACCCCTCTCCTCACCTGTCCTTCTATACACCCAGGACTACCCCTCTCCTCACCTGTCCTTCTATACACCCAGGACTACCCTTCTCCTCGCCTGTCCTCCTATACACCCAGGACTACCCCTCTCCTCACCTGTCCTCTTATACACCCAGGACTACCCCTCTCCTCACCTGTCCTCTTATACACCCAGGACTACCCCTCTCCCCACCTGTCCTCCTATACACCCAGGACTACCCTTTCTTTACCTGTCCTCCTATACACCCAGGACTACCCTTTCTTTACCTGTCCTCCTATACACCCAGGACTACCCTTTCTTTACCTGTCCTCCTATACACCCAGGACTACCCTTTCTTTACCTGTCCTCCTATACACCCAGGACTACCCTTTCTTTACCTGTCCTCCTATACACCCAGGACTACCCTTTCTTTACCTGTCCTCCTATACACCCAGGACTACCCTTTCTTTACCTGTCCTCCTATACACCCAGGACTACCCTTTCTTTACCTGTTCTCCTATACACCCAGGACTACGCTTTCTTTACCTGTTCTCCTATACACCCAGGGCTACCCTTTCTTTACCTGTCCTCCTATACACCCAGGACTACCCTTTCTTTACCTGTCCTCCTATACACCCAGGACTACCCTTTCTTTACCTGTCCTCCTATACACCCAGGACTACCCTCTCCTCACCTGTCCTCCTATACACCCAGGACTACCCTTTCTTTACCTGTCCTCCTATACACCCAGGACTACCCTCTCCTCACCTGTTCTCCTATACACCCAGGACTACCCTCTACTATACACCCAGGACTATCCTCTCCTCAGCTGTCCTCCTATACACCCAGGACTACCCTGTCCTCCTATACACCCAGGACTACCCTGTCCTCACCTGTCCTCCTATACACCCAGGACTACCCCTCTCCTCACCTGTCCTCCTATACACCCAGGACTACCCCTCTCCTCCTATACACCCAGGACTACCCCTCTCCTCCTATACACCCAGGACTACCCCTCTCCTCCTATACACCCAGGACTACCCCTCTCCTCACCTGTCCTCCTATACACCCAGGACTACCCTCTCCTCACCTGTCCTCCTATACACCCAGGATTACCCCTCTCCTCACCTGTCCTCCTATACACCCAGGACTACCCTCTCCTCACCTGTCCTCCTATACACCCAGGACTACCCTCTCCTCACCTGTCCTCCTATACACCCAGGATTACCCTCTCCTCACCTGTCCTCCTATACACCCAGGATTACGCCTCTCCTCACCTGTCCTCCTATACACCCAGGACTACCCTTTCTTTACCTGTTCTCCTATACACCCAGGACTACCCCTCTCCTCACCTGTCCTCCTATACACCCAGGACTACCCTCTCCTCACCTGTCCTCCTATACACCCAGGATTACCCCTCTCCTCACCTGTCCTCCTATACACCCAGGACTACCCTCTCCTCACCTGTCCTCCTATACACCCAGGACTACCCTCTCCTCACCTGTCCTCCTATACACCCAGGATTACCCTCTCCTCACCTGTCCTCCTATACACCCAGGATTACGCCTCTCCTCACCTGTCCTCCTATACACCCAGGACTACCCTTTCTTTACCTGTTCTCCTATACACCCAGGACTACCCCTCTCCTCGCCTGTTCTCCTATACACCCAGGATTACCCCTCTCCTCACCTGTCCTCCTATACACCCAGGACTACCCTTTCTTTACCTGTT
This sequence comes from Lithobates septentrionalis, assembly GCA_037952835.1. Lineage (NCBI taxonomy): Eukaryota > Metazoa > Chordata > Amphibia > Anura > Ranidae > Lithobates > Lithobates septentrionalis. The sequence continues at coordinate 4,335,138 of JBBDGP010000070.1, read as the reverse complement.
CTCCTATACACCCAGGACTACTCCTCGCCTGTCCTCCTATACACCCAGGATTACCCTCTCATCACCTATCCTCCTATACACATAGGACTTCTATTCTAACCTCCCCCCTCCTGTCATACAGCTGTGTACCTTGTTGGCTAGCTGAAGCCGCTCTATCCTCCCTCCCCGCTCTCTATGGCCACCGAAGCACTCTCCCCACTTGCACTCTATGGTGCCTGGGACGCTCACTGTTTCCTGGCTCCATACGCCATGGGGGCGCTCTAGCAGTACTTTCCCCTCTCTCTGCTTTCCTCTTCCGGTTCCGCTAAGTGACGGCCTGTTGCCGTGTGTTTTCGCGCCTGTCGCTCAGTAAATCGCCGCGGCAGGAGCTCGGCCCGCTTCCAACATGTCCTACAACTACGTGGTGACCGCACAGAAGCCCACTGCGGTCAATGCCTGCGTGACAGGTCAGTGTGAGCCCGGGGAGGGGAGTCGGTGCTCTCCCCGGCCAGTCCATGGAGTGTCTCCTGGTGCGGAGCTGTAAGCTGTGTACCCTGTAATGTTCTGTATAGGGGGGAATCTCCCGCCCTCATTACACTGACAGTGTATGGAGATAGGCTGACTTTGGCCTTCATCCATGGTGTGCTTCCTCCTCATCCTCTGTACTGACAATCCTCACAGGTGTCCTGCCTGTCATGGTCACATTGGCTGCAGGTGATGTCCCTGCCACATGTCTGGTGGATGAAGGGAATGTCAGCCAATGTGTGGCGAATACACGTCAGTCTATGTCACATAGTGAGAGTTACATGAAGGGCTCATTTAGACATGCTGAGAAATTGGAATGCCCAATAATGCATCTAATGCGTTTACATGGCGTGGAATGCTGGTCAGACGCCCCTCTGTGTTGGTTTACTATGGATTTCCATATTGGCATCTCGGCTAGCAACACTTTCTAAACGAATCTTGCATATGCTGTAAACACTGCAGAGCAGCGCATTTACATTGACATCAGTGGAAGTATTAAAGTAGTTGTAACCCTAAAAAAAAAAAAAAATGCTCCTTTTTAAAGCATAACCAGTAGCATAGTGTTGCAGTGTAATTTGTCCCTTTCTGAGAGCTAAAATACCTGGTTGATCCTGCCAGTTTCTGTGTCCCCCTTAGTGTGCTGACCACGGTAATCATGGCTGCTGATTCATGATACTGTGGTCAGTTTGCGTGCCTCTGCCATCCCGCTGTGTGTACAGTCTCTCCCCCCTCCCTTCCTGTCAGTTCTGTAGCCTGTGTGTGAGAGCTGATCTCCTCCTGCCTCAATTCCAGTGTAATACAGCAGTGGTTCTCAACCCTGCCCTCCAGTACCCCCAACAGGCCATGTTTTGGGAATTTCTCTTAGATAAAATAGCTGTCCATAATACCAAGCCATTGACTCTGCTTTTAAAGCACCTGTGCAAGATAAAGGAAAACCTGTTGGGGTACTTGAGGACAGGGTTGAGAACCACAGTATACATAACACAGTTACTTGTATCCTCTGTGTTTTATGAAGATATTCATAATCCTAAATACCTTTTTGCACAGCTCCTCTGTGCAGTCACATGATCCCCCTCTGATAGTTGGCTGACATCAGTGGGGAATCTCAGCCCCTCCCGCTGATGTTCTTAGATTGAGGAAGGAGAGCAGATTGAGATCATGTGACTGCACAGAGAAGCTGTGCAAAAAGGTATATAGGATTATTATTGTAAAAGAAACACACACTGCACTTTATATATCTTGCTAAAACAGAGAGGATACAAGTAATTGTGTTATGTGACTTTACAACCTCTTTAAGTGCGTAGGGAGCGTTAAAGTCAGCCAAACAAGACATTGGATCACTGTTGATGCAATGCAAACACAACCATGTGAACAACACTGGGCACTGCCATGCATTGCAATTTTTACAGGTGTTCCTGGAACTTCTAAAGTACCCATGAATCTGCTTTTGAAGTTCATCATGGGGTCCCTTCAACTTACCTGACGGGGCTCAACCCCTCCCCAACCTAGGTGAGTGTAGATGTATGGCCCTGAACACGGCTCCAGCCGCATGAACAAACCACTCATTCATGCAGCCAGAATACCTGTGTGAATGAGCCCTTGCTTATTGGTTTTCCTTTTTTTTTAAAAAAAAAAATTTTATCAGCACTGTTGGGGGGGGCTTTGGTGAAATATCAAGTGTCCAAACAGACCCCTGATATCTCACTTTTGAGACAGAGAAGGTGATTGACCTAGATTTCTCATTCTCTTTTCCCTGCAGCATGAATGAACAGGAAGTGCTCTGTACAGAGACTTCCTGTTCGTTCACAAACTGAAGCATAGTAAACAGTTTGGAACTAGCAGTGCACCTGAGTTGTGATCGTGTGCACTGCTCTATCCACGCTACACATCCCATAGTCCCTAGTCCATCTCAGGAGCAAGCAAGGGAGGGTGGCTGCGTTCCTACATACAGTAGGACCACAGAGAACAAACGTAGGCACCTTCTAACACGAGGTCAGATCACAGCAGCAAGAAAAAGAGGAATTTGGTGGCAGAGAGCAATATGAGGAACTTCTAGGAGTTAAGAATACTGCAATGAAATTTTTCCTTCTTTTCTTAAACTAGAGTTTAGTTTCACTTTAACCACTTGACGACCGCACTATTGCAAAATGATGGCTACAGCGCGGTCGGCCAGTTCTGATCACAAATCTGGGTAAAGAGCCAATTACAGCGGCTCTTTACCACGTGCTTAGCTGTTTCCAATCATAGCTGATCACAATGTAAACACACTTGCCGGGTATCGGCATTCCTTTTGGAGAGAGATTGTAATCAGCTAGTGTGAAGGGACATCTGCACAGATAATCAGGGCACTGATTATCAGTGCAGCCCCAACAGTGCCCACCGGTGCTGCCTCATCAGCGCACATCAGTGAAGGAGAAAAATTACAGAAACTAAGAAACTTTCTTTTTCAAAAATGTTGGTCTTTTTTTTGTTTAACAAAAAAAAAATCCCAGTGGTGATTAAATACCACCAAAAGAAAGCTCTATTAGTGTGAAAAAAAATAAGTTTTGTATGGGTACAGTGTTGCATGACTCTGCAATTGTCATTCAAAGTGCAACAGCACTGAAAGCTGAAAATTGGCCTGGGTGGGAAGGGGGTAAAGGTGCCCAGTAGGCAAGTGTTTAATGTGTGCAATGCCAGAAGTTAAAGCGGAGCTCCACCCAAAAGGGGATGTTCTGCTTTAAGCACTCCCCCACCCCAAAAAAAAAATGGCACTGTGGCGAGGGGGGGGGGGGGGGGGGAGCAGGTACCTAGTTTTGACAGGTACCTGCTCCCACTTCTGCTCGGGCCGCCTAGGCTGCTCGAGTGGAAGTTCTCCTCTCCTTCCTTACAATCTTCTGGGACATGTCACAGGTCCCAGAAGATTGCCTGACCAATGGAGAGGCGACTCGTGCATGCGCAGTGTGCACCCTGCTGTGAAGCCAAAAGCTGTCACAGCCGGGTGTCCACAATTGCAATGCGGTGCCGTGGAGAGGCGACGTTTCCCGCAGCCACATTGCTGGACCGTGGGACAGGTAAAAGTGTGTGTTTATTAATAGTCAGCAGCTACACTTTTTGTAACTGCTGACTATTAATAAACACAAAAATGAGTGAAACTCCGCTTTAAAGTGATATTAAACAAAGGTTCACTGCCATTAATCATTATAACATTATGTGTATAATGATCAGTGGCAGTAAACTACTGCATAAAATAGCATGTAAAGACCCTTGAGGCTGGGTTCACACCAGAGCGAATTGGATGTGGCTTTCCCCGCATCCAATTTGCAAAGCAGGAGTTTGTGACCGCCTCTCTATGGAGACGGTTAACACATCTCAGCAGCAGCTCCGGTGCGGGTGCATCTTTTAGTCCTTTTGAGGTTCGAATTTAGCCCAAGATTTGGGCTGAAATCGGACCTGAAACGATGAATGGGGACGCACCGGACTCCTGCTGTTTCGATCGTGATTTTTTCCTGCTCTTCCTGTCTGCAGGGAAAGTTCAGTGGGCAGAGCCTCTAGCAAGCCGATGACGTATGTGCTATACAATGTGCACTGTAAATCACAATGTCTTGAGATTTTACAAGTGTGAGAATAAAAAAGAGGGAAACAACACACTGTAACATATTGAAAACGCATCAAAAATGTGGGTAACTGCATATTCAAAAATGCATCCAGAACGCAGAAATTGTGGTGTGAACCAGCCCTAAAGCGAGTCTAAACTCAGCCAGTCTCCGAAACACTAATTGTTTTGACTGACTGGCTTTATTTGATATGCTTTATAGCTGAAAGTAACAAAATGTGGGGTTTTTATTTTTTTGTGTTAATTTGTGGGTGTTTTTTTCGTTTGAATCACAAAATCACGCAGCTGGCCATAGTGGGGAAGAGAGACCAGATCGACTATGATCTAGGTCAGGGGTAGGCAACCTCGGCCCTCCAGCTATTTTGAAACTACAAGTCCCATGAGACATTGCAAGACCCCAACAATCACAGGCATGACTCCTAGAGGCAGATGGGATTTGTAGTTTCACCACAGCTGGAGGGCCGAGGTTGCCTTTCCCTGATCAAGGTGGTCATGACGTCACTTCCAGTTTAGGGCAAATTTTAAAATTTTTTGGAAACTATCAGATCAATGTTTTTTATTTTTATCTCATGCTTTCAAGGGTAGAGGAGAGATCTGGGGTTTACAGACCCCGGGTGTCTCTATAAAGAGAACTTGTCATGCTTTACTGTTATCACAAGAGATGCTTACATTCCTTGTAATAGCAATAGAAGTGATTGAAAAAAAAAAATTAAAGGGACAGTGTACATTTTTTTTTTTTTTAAAGCGCCCCTATCCCTCCGTGCTTACACGCAGAAGCGAACGCTTACGTAGGCTGTGCACGCATATGTAAATGGGGTTTGTACCACATATGTTAGGTAACGCCGCAAACATTCTAGCTCTAGACCTCCTTTTTTACTCCAAACTGGTAATCTGTAAAACATTTTTTAAAAGTTTACCTATGGAGATTTTTACGTATCATAGTTTGTCGCCATTCCAGGAGCGTGCTCAGTTTTAAAGCATAACAAAGCTAATTGCTCAGCATATCACCATCTTGCATCTCATTGTACCAAAAAAAATTGGGTTATTGTATTTTTTGCATTAAAATTCATTAAAGTGCATTTTATCCCAAAAAATTGCATTTGAAAATCCGCTGCACAAATACCGTGTGACATAATATATTGTAAGGACCACCTTTTTTTTCTGGGGTCTCTGCTAAAAAAAAAAAATGTTTTGGGGTTCTAAGTCATTTTCTAGCAAAAAATACTGATTTAGGGGTATGTCAGTAGTCTGGCCCCCTCCTCCTCCCACTGCTGCCGGGCCAGTAAGAGAACGCAGCACGCTTCGCGCATGCTCAGTAGGGACCTGGATTCCAGGACAGGTAAGTGTCCTAATATTTAAAGTCAGCAGCTACAGTATGTGTAGCTGCTGACTTTTCATTTTTGGAGGGGGAGGGCAGAACGGTTTTATTGCTGTCTGTGTCCCCAGTAGATGGATAAAAGTGTGTGTAAAGTCAAAGTATGTTTTTTTTTGTTTTGTTTTTTTTTTTTTTTTTTTTATATTATTATTATTTACACAGTAGGAAAGAGTTAAAATACCAATCGGGTTACTTTTTGCTGCCTGTGTTCTTGGTAGGTTTTTCCTTCTCCTCCTGTCCTCAGGATGCAGAAGGAAAAGAGAAGAAATCTGTCCTAACATGAATGTTTGCTTAGTCCAGATAAGTTACCTCTAATGCTAGGTATAGTAGGTCTGGGTATCTGCTGGGTGTCAGATGTTGCTGTCAGTCGTATCTAAATGAATATAGACAGTTTTTTTCCTGAAGTTCCACTTAAACTCTTACCCACTTGATCCAAAAAAGTGACCTTTAGATACACTTCAACTTTTTTTTTTTTATTATGACCAAAATGTCATCACAAATGAATTTTTTTTTAGTTGAGCAAAACAGGAAAATTGATTTTTTTTCCCATGGAAACACTTGATTTGCCTCCCTTTTTATCGAGATTTTGTCTCACATTCTGTTTTGATTGGAGGCAGATGACAAAAAAGAACCGGAAAAGGTATTGACCATTCCTTATGCTAGCCAAAATGAACTAAGAAAAAAAAAAACAGGTCCTGTAATGACCACTATATGCCTGTCCTGATGTGTACGGCACTGTTGGATGTTGGTGCAATGCATTAAAAAATAAAATCATAATGCTTGGCCAGAAAGAATGCTTGGGGGTGGGGGGGGGGGGTGGGGGGGGAGCAGGGTAGGAAGTTTGTAGTCTTGGTCAGTGGTCCACTGAAAGTGCTGTTCTGTATAGGAATACAGTCATGTAAATTGAGTGGGCTTCCTGACTTTAGCACCACTTTTGTTATGGATTAAATTCAGTGAATGATTTTCCTAGAGCTACTTTCCAAAAGGAATCTAAGAGCAAAATATAGAAACTGACATTGTAGAGTTGTTTTGTAAAGAAGCTTAGTGCTGCTGTTCATGGTTTGCTACTTGGTTAGTTGCTAAAACCTATCTAATGCATATTGGGTGTCCCCAAGCATATGGGCTGCAAACTTTTTTTCCCCAGACTGACTCTCTAAATAGTTAAAGTGTTACTAAATCCAGGTCCCTGCATTCACTATATCTGGTCTCCCACAGCTCATGGAAATGCAATAATTTTAGTAACTATAAACTGTTATATACCTTTTCTCATCAGCAGTATATAGCAGTCTTGTGACTTGTATCAGTGCCTGGTTAAAGCTTGTAGGAGGAGTTTTCACACTGCACTGGCTGTCCTATCAGGATTCAGGACCCCTGACCCTCTGGACAGTGCTGATTGGCCCTGTGCTGATCATATGCACTCTCCCAAGAAAAAAAACTCTCTAGCAATGCACACCAAACTGAGCATGTGCAGCCTGACTCCACTAACTCTGTCTTATCCAGACATGTTCTGGGGGCAATGCAAGAAGGGGAGAATCAGAGAAGACAGGATGAAACGGCCTTTTTACACCATGCAGAGGATTAACCCCTTAGGTCTCACGGCGAGTGTAACAAGCATGCTTTACTGCATATACAGACTGATTTTACTGTTGTGGATTTAGTAACACTTTAAAGTAAGCCTTTCCTGAGAGAAATCTGAAAAGCTGACCACCTTACCTTCTGACTTGCTTCTGGGAGCCTTAGGCTGCATTCACACTTGTTGACTTGTCATGCCACTTTGGACACATAGTCGCATGACAAGTCGCAGACCATGTATTTTAATGGAAGCTGTTCAAATCTATGCAACTTAAAGTCGCAGCGACTTTAAAAAGCTTCCTGCACTATTTTGATGTGACATGAGTGCATTATAGACTGCAATGTAAACGCTTAAAAGTCACATCTTAATGTTATCAATGCGATAGTTAAGCAGCAGTCAAAACCAAAGTCAACAGTCAAAGCTGCATCCAAGTTGCACCCATCCAAAATTGCATCAATGTTGCAATATAAAGTCTCAATGGAAATCGCACGACTTTGAAATTGCTCAAGTTTAAACGGAGCCTTACTGTGCAGTCTTAAGTGGTGCTGCACACTGGTTTTGCAACAAAATCATCTGGTTCAGGCTTTGTACTTGGTGTATACCTTCCTTTTGATTACTTACTTTACTGGGTGGGTAAAGGCTGCTATGAGTACAAAACAGCCGTATACATTAAAGGGATGAGCACTGGACATCGGACCCTGCCCGGATATTTTTGTTGCAGAGGCTGTCAGAACTGCACAAGTGAAAATCTTGTAAGCAGGCTAGCTAAGTTTTGGCATGTAAGCTACACTTGGGGAGGAAGGTATAGTTAAAGGGCAATTAAAAAAAAAAAATCGTCTTTTAATATTCACATTTTAGTTACTACTTAGTTCTACTTGGTTCAAACCTTAGTAACCACCAAAAAAAGTCAGTAAACTGGCACTACTTTTCCAGTCTAAGTTATATTGCATATTGCAGCCTTCCATCATGTTTTTGTGCTTCTGGGTAAGAATGCAGTCTACTGTCATGGTGTCATGTTGTGCAACCTCCCTATATTACCTGATTGTTTATGGGTGAGGCAGCAGTGTGCTTGGAGGAAGTGATTTACTAGTACATGAACCTGCTCTCAACTGGCACTGCATATTTGCTTTTTAAATGGTCCCTACGCACATTAAAAAGGTCTATATACCACGTGCTTATGCCCCTGGTAATATATGATGTATGTCATTTTACAGATCTCAGATACAGGGAGAAGTTTTTTTTTTTCTGCATTTCTGACTCTGTTAAGTTTGTATTACACGCTTGGTAATGGGGAATAAACACCTGCCCATACCTAGATCAGTACAGGCTGTTATTTTTAAAGGATTTTTCTTTTCACTCTGTACCTTGTACTAGCAACCTCCTAACCTGTAAGCATCATGATACTTGCAGTGGTAAGTAGTTATTGGTCTACAGGGCCACGTGAGCATGCTGACCCATGAGAATCTCTTCTGAGCCACCTTCTTCTGGAACATAGTCCCAGAAGAAAGAAGAAATTTTCACTGGTTAGTGTGAACATTGATTGCTTGCCATTGCAAGCCTTATGATGTTTATAGGCTCTGGGGCTGCTAGTTTACTATATGGATTACAGATCATCTTCTGTAAAAGAAAACTTACCCTTTAATGGTTAGAATAAAATTGATTTGTCTTAATAAATTAGTCGGAGTTGTTGCTCATTTCTAGTTTTGGCTTTTTTTTTTTGTTATGCTCAGCAAAAAATATGGCAGTAGTCTGGTTACTATAGCCAACACCTTTTTTTATTATTTTCTTGTTTACTGGTAGTAGCCACTTTCACTGGAGTGTATACAGTATCTTAACTTTTCATTGCATGTTTGCAATCAACTTTGCAGGTCATTTTACATCTGAGGATGACCTGAATCTTCTGATCGCAAAGAACACACGATTGGAGATTTATGTTGTAACGGCAGAGGGTCTTCGGCCTGTGAAAGAGGTTGGGATGTATGGCAAGATTGCAGTCATGGAGCTTTTCAGACCCAAGGTAACCTTGTTTATTCCATTATTGACTTTTTGATGCCTAATGATGTAGAATGTGTTGGATGTCTTCAAAAGGTTGTAAAGTAAGTCCACATTGAGGACATATGGTAAAGATTTACCCTCACTTCCTGTCTGTCTCCCGTCTGCCATTGTTAGAAGTACAGGAAGTGAGAATAACTCTTACCAATAATTCCGTTTTCCCTAAACGTCTTTCAGGACAGCACCAGAGAGAGTGGATCCTCCCACTTCACCACAGGAAACACCAACTTCCACCAACTTTAGCTCGTCAGTTTTTGTGTTTCAGGGGAACACCCAGTGGGGAGTCAGGAGCTCTTTGTTGCTGTTCTGAGAGACCTGGGTTCCTGCTCCACCATCACCTTTTCTTCTTTTTTTTTTCCTCCAGAGAGCCCGTTTCTCCCATACCACATCCAGAGGTGGCTGATGTATGGGCTCCTCCTCCCTCTTCAGCTCGGGGAGAGCCCGTTCTCTTCCAACGCGTGGCGCTCTAGGCAGCTGCGAGGCCGGCACAGGGTTTATTTTGTTTTTTGCATCGACCCGTCCGCGTGGAGTGCAGGCCGCCACTGCCGCCACCTTGTTGTGGGCTGAGAGTCTTGCCCAGCCGGAAGTGAGGTATCCAGCAAGGGGCAGTGCTCGTAGAGCAGGCGCGCGGTGTCGCTACGCTGGAAGAAGCGTGGAGGGAGTAACAGGTCTGGTGCCTAGTTCTGGCGCAGCGGTGCTAATGGAGTTCGGAACTGGCGTTCTAGCCACAGACGGACACTGCAGCACCATTATGGAGATGGCTGCGACAGCGAATGGGACAGGCACCAGCAAGGCCCAGGCATGTAGGACTGACCTGTTTACTATAGGGTCTCTCTCTCCTTTTTTTATTTTTATTTATTTATTTATTTTTTGCTCCCCCCTGGTGGCCGGTGCCTGTCTGGGCACATAGATCTCTTTTTCCTGTGCACCTGTGGTGAGCCTGTTGAGAAGTTAGGATGACTCCATGTTTTTTGTCTTTATAATAGACTAGAAGCTCTGACGTGGCGGTCAAAAGGAAATGCTCTTCATGTAAAGCAAAGTTACTTGAGGGTTGGAAGAAGACTTATGTTAAATATGCATTGACTCCCTGGTGAAGGAAGAAGCTTCTTCTGCATGCAGTGATTTAATCGCATCAGTTAAGAGCTGGATGCAACCATTCAATCTTCTCTTACAAATCCATCCCTAAGTCGGCTGTCTACCTCAGTATCCTCTCAGAGCTCACAATTGATCCCAGCGGGGGAGGCCGAGGTGGTTCTTCCTACCCAAGAGGGGCATTCCCCCTCTCGTTCCAAAGTGGTTTCGGATGAAGGGGTAGAAGATGCGCCCCCAAAGTACAAACTGTCTTTAGAACAAGTAGATGGTCTGTTAAAAGCAGTTTACGCCACATTGGGTTAAGGCGAAGAGAAAAAAAAAGTATGCTCTCTGCATGACCGGATGTACACAGGACTTAGCCAAAAAGTGGCACTTTTCCAGTACACTCAGTAATCTCTGAGGCCATTAAAAAAGAATCATGTCTCTCCCCCCCCCCCCCCCCCCCCAGCTAATTCTGTTGGTATTAAAGTGGTTGTAAACCCTCAGGGACAACTTTCACCTACAGGTAAGCCTAGATTAAGGCTTACCTGTAGGTGCTTGCAATATCTCCTAAACCTACACGGTTTAGGAAATATTTGCAAAAAATACTGTACCGATGTCTACGGCGCATGCGCGCCGCAGACCATGGCGCAGGTGCACTGAGCATGCCATTAGTGAAGGTGATCATGCTGTCACTGACAGCTCCCACGCGCATGCGCCCGAATGACGTCATCGCTGCTCCGGCCACTCAGCGCCGGAGCAGCAATACCCAGAAGTCACTCAGGGTATCATGGCGCCGACGGAGGACGTGAGCGAGGGTCGCTTCGGGGGCTTCGATCTCAGGTAAGTAATTCATAATGAGCTAGTATGCTATGCATACTAGCCCATTATGCCTTTGTCTTGCAGGATGTATTTTTATTTTTTCAGAGGGTTTACTTCCTCTTTAAGGACAATACAAAAAGTGTCGGTAATTCTGTTTACTCCTTTCTGGCCGACGAGAGCTTGGTTTTCCACCATTCTGCAAATGGCAGCCAAACCATTCTGGCAGCTTCCTCTGACAGGATTTACTACTTCAGGGTCCAGTGTATTACTCGGATGCAGCCAAGCTAAGCTTCACCGCCTGGTATCAGAAGAGCAGCTATTAAGGAACAAAGGATTGTCAGAACCTCTAGTAACCACTTTGCTTTATAGTAGGAAGAAAGTAACTAGAGCGATTTACCCTAAAGTTTGGAAAGTCTACAATACTTGGTGTCCTTCAACAAATTGAACCTTGGAAGATTTTGGGGTTTATTTACTAAAGGCAAATCCACTTTGCACTACAAGTGCACTTGGAAATGCAGTCGCTGTAGATCTGAGGGAGACATGCAAGGAAAATAAAAAACAGCATTTTTGCTTGTACATGATTGGATGATAAAATCAGCAGAGCTTCCCCTCATGTCAGATTTTCCCCTCAGATCTACATTGACTGCACTTCCAAGTGCATTTGCAGTTCAAAGTGGATTTACCTTTAGTAAATCAACCCCATTGTGTCAGTTTTGGAATTCCTATAAAGTGGTGTAGACAAATGTCTTGCAATTGCCACTCTTAAGACGCAAGTGACCTCCCTGAGAGTGTACCTAGAGAGACCAATTTCTTCAGTATTTTTTGTTAGCAAGATTTTTTTAAGGCACTTGCTAGATCCAGACCAGCTCCTGTTAAACCTTTTCCTAGGTGGGATCTGTCAGTAGTTTTGCAAGCCTTCACAAAGCAACCTTTTACAACCAATTACATCCACAAGAAGAATCGGTGAACTGCATCCTCTATCAGTAAAAGAACTTTTTTTGTTTGTTTACCCAGATAGTATTGTACTAAAAACAGATCCAGGGTTTTTGCCAAAAGTAGCCTTAATTCATAACCGGTCGGAGGAGATTATCCCGCCAACTTTTTGTTCAAACCCTTTGGGGGGGAAAAGGAGAGTCTATTTCACAACTTGGATGTGAGAAGAATTCTGTTGCATTGCCTGAAAGTAACAAGGGACTTTAGGTCTTCTTTTTCTGGCAACAAGAAGGGACGCCAGGCATCAAAGGGGTCAATTGCAAGATGGTTAAAATTAGCTATTTTGGAAGCTTACTCCCAGATGGGATTTTCTCCCCCGCTGGGGATTCGAGTACACTCAACTAGAGCTCTGGCCAGTACATGGGCAGAAAAAGCTGGTGCCACCCCAGATCAAATTTGTAAGCCGGCTACGTTGTGATCAGGCATTTGGCAGAAAGGTCCTGCAGGCTGTTGTCCCTCTCTAGTTGGTAAGTCTCGTTTATCCTCTCAGGTGCTGTCCTGAAAGACGTTTAGGGAAAATTCAAGTTGGACTTACCGGTAACTTGTTTTCCAGGAGTCTTTCAGGACAGCAATGACCCGCCCTTGTTGATTTATGCTGTGACTAACTACATTGTGATTGTGTTCCAGCTTTGGCCGGAGGTACTCTGCTACAACTGACGAGCTGTGGGGAGAATCCTCACTTTTAAAGTTGGTGGAAGTTGTTGTTTCCTGTGGTGCAGTGGGAGGAGCCACTCTCTCAGGTGCTGTCCTGAAAGACTCATGGAAAACAAGTTACCGGTAAGTCTAAGTTGATTTTTCACGTAGTCATCATGACAGCAAACCTAGGAGGGGACAATGCTCACCCAATAGGGGACAAGAAAAAGAGTTAGTAAATTTAAGATATTCCAATATCCCTTCAGTGAATAATATACCATATTAGGATTAAACTCCAAGGAAGGGAATAGGTCTGTGCTGTTAACTATGTGGAAAGAGAATTACTGTTATGGTTCACTATTCATGTTACATTGTGAGTGAACAAACTGTACAGTTAACGTTAGAGCTACTAAATCCATGCCATATGAGGACCTACCTAAACTGTCCACATCCAGTCTGTAGTGCTGGACAAAAGAATGAAAACTTGACCTTGTTGTGGTTCTACATATTCTGATTGTAGCTGCGGCAGCCTTGGCCCATGAGATGGTGATCGATCAGGTAGAATGTACTTTCAGTTTTTCTTATTTTGAAGGAGGTTTTCGTAATGGCTCTATAACTTCAACAGATGACTTGGGTAATCCATCTGCCTATAGTGATCTTGGATGCTTTGTGGCCTTTATTCCCTTCCTGGAATATTTTTCCTTAAGATCTGGAGATCTGTAGATACTGGAGCAACCACTTCCTCACCACCAGCTTGTGAAGGGCATTGAAAGGTTATAGTGGAAATTTGATTCCACTTTAGAAATGTAGGAAGTATCCAAGAACAGGACAGTCATATCCTGGAATATGTTAAAGTAAGAATTTTATGCATGGAGAGAGCCTGAATATCTCCCACCCTTCCGGACAGGGAGATAGCCAAGAAGAAAGCCGTCTTGAATGTTAAAAATTTGAGAGAGGCTCGGTGGGTGCTTCTGTTAAACCTCTTAATAAAGAGATTCCAGGAAGGAACTTTTTGTCAGGTTGAGGGTGTTGGACAGGAAGCTGCTCTCATGTATTCTAAAGAAAGTCTGTCTGTCTGAAATAAAAAAAAAAGAATTTGCAAAGAAGAAATCTGGACTTCTGGGTGCTTGGACTCAGTCCCTTGTCCAGACCCACTTGAATCAATGAAGAATTTGAGGTACTCAAGGGACCAAATTCCTGTTGACAACATCGTAAAAAATGTTCCAAATATGCATTATTTTTGCAGTGCCCATTTCATTACTCGATGGGTAGAGATTATCGGAGAGACGACTTCTGAGGATCTCCTATTTAAACACCAGGCGGTCAGTACTGCTGAATGCAGAAGTTGTCCCTTCAGCAGAGGTTATATCTGCATGGGAGAGGAATTGCTTTTGACACTGACAGGCACTGAAATAGTATAGACTGTGCTCTTCTGGGACACCAAGGATTATTGACAATGACTTCTGCCTGCCCCTTCCAGATTTTCTTTAAGGCAGGCCGTACACGGTGCAAATTTTTTTTTTTCCCTGCAACTATAACATTACAGGAAAGAAATTTTGCTTGATTCCCCCATCAACACAGACAGTGCTGAGCAGTTGTCTGCTCCCAGCATGTGGGGAAAGCTGTCCCTGCTATAAGAGGACAGTGTTTATTGCCAGCAGCTATAGCATCTGCTAACGATAATCGTAAGAGAATCTGGCAGGCTGGTTGTACCAAAGTTGATCAATCGATCAACTTGGTACATGCAGCCTGCCTGTTAACAGTTCAAATCTTGGCAGGTTCAGCAAGAACCAGCTAAGATTTGTACCCTGTATGGGTGGCCTAAGACAAGTGAGAGACTGGGCAGAGGGGGAAATGCATAGGTTAGAGCAATATCCCACCTTTTGGCTAAGGGCCTCCAACCTCCGGAAGGTTGCTCATTTTAAGGAAAAGAACCTTGGTAGAAGTAAAAATATCAATCTTGGGAGCTACACAGTTCAGACACCATTATGCTTGATCCAAGTCCCTATGTCTGAGAACTTTGGTATGTATCTTTTTCTTTTCCTCTCAGATGGATCACTTTTATAGAAAGTACTGTATATGTTATGCCCAGGTACAGATCTTGTGGCTTAATTCCCGTAACAAGAGACTCCTTACCCACTGCTGAATCGCAAAGGCCACTGATTTCGTATTGCCTGAAAAGATTCTCCTGTCTTTGGGAGACACGAATTACAGACTTGCATTTGTCGTGATTTGAGATTGGGTTTTGTTTCTAGTAAACTGCCTTCAAGTTTTTTTCAGGGACACTCGCCAGACAATGGATCTCTGGAATTGTGGCAAAAGATAGGAAAATGTATCAAGGGATGCTACAGTACCATTCCAGAGGCTTAATCTGACTGAAGGGCTCCCCTGTGAGTCTTTGCCTAGGCTACTACAGGACTGCAAGCTCATAAAGCCGAGAATAGACATGGCCTCTAGGAGGTGCCTTGGCACAAAAGGATTTAACTAAACTATTGAACCTCTGACCATTAGAATTCTAGAAAAAAAATTCTGCTACAGTGCACCTAAAAGAGAATAACTCGCCTTTTTATATGAAGAAGAAAAACACAATTCAAAATCCCCACTTTTTTTTTTGTCCAGAACCCTACTGTGCGTTTCATAGAGAGTCCTTTTTTTTGCTCAATGTCTAATTCTTATTGTCCATTTTTTACATCTCTGTAGAATATAATATCTGTATGCAGTGACCATTATGTTTGTCCAGCTACTACCCTAATGAATTGGGTATATGAATTTTCCATGTGCTTATCGTTAATATAATATCACACTAGATCTTGTCTGCCTCTCTCCAATACTCATTATCTTCATCATTCCCCAGTCCCTACCTACTTTAAAGAAACCACCCCGATCAGGTATTGATAAGCCCCCAACTATATCCTATTTTTCTGGATTTAAATTTCTTTGTGTTGTTCTTTAACCTTTATTACTTTTGCAGATTTATCCCTGGGTTCGGTTCAGCTATCTTTGTTATCAACCTTCCATTCTCTAGGAATACACTTCTATATGTTCTCCTTCTTTGTAGCCGGTCCCCCCTTCCCCCTCCCCCCCCCCCCCCCCCCCCCCCCGGGGCGCGTGTGGCCCGAGCGATTGCCCGGCACGGAAAGCCGCCCAGGACTTTTCCTAGGGCGGCGCTTAGGGAGGTCCAGGGCGTTCTTCCATCCACGCCCATTGCCTCCATGTTGCCACTCCGGCGAGCATGCTCAGTTCGCCGGATGGCACTTCCGTGTCGGTGGGGCGGGTGTGCGCGACGTCGCTCCAACGCCATGACGCTCGCGCATGCGCGGTAGGGGCGGCGCCGCGCATCCTCGCCTCGGGGGGTCTGTATGTGGCGTCCCAGCTGATGTGCTCCACAACACAGCTGTGCGTCGTTCCGACGCCAGCTAATTGGAGCCCGTCCACTACTTATATCGGCCCCATGCATTCCCAGTCAAGGCGCTTTACATGCCGGATGCTGGGATGCGTGGTTAGCCGTACTTACACACTATCTACTCAAGGTATTTATCTCCTCTACCATCCTTCTATTTGGGGACTTTTACTATAACCGCAGTATGTTTCTCCTCTCATTGTTACAACTATACAGCTACATACATGTATGCTAATACTTTTTTGCTGCTTTCCAGTCTGCTATATATTTTTACTTCCTGCAAGCTAATAGGAGCATATATGGCTGATCTGTTAACATACCCAATGTTTATTAACTTGCCATATACTATTATGTTTTAATTGGTAACATCATTTTAGTCCCTGAATTTGGAACTACACAACTATCTATAGTCAATGCATATCATGTACTCATTGGTATATACTAAATTTATTTTTTATGCAATGATTTTCTATAATATTATATACACACCAATGACCCTGAGCATTATTAGCTATACTAAATCTACACTCATTAACTTGCACCAAGTATATATTTTTTTGCTGCATTGAGCCCTGAAAAATACTGCTTGTACATGTAGTACTTTCAACATGTACCTTATTATTTTTTAAGATCTTTTTTACATCAGTTTGCTTATCAATTATTTTCATTAGGCATTCATTTTGGATCCCTTTTTAAGGTGCCTTAATTTTCCATTTTTTAGGGGCGCCTCCCTTGACCTCAGTATATCGCTTTGGCTTATACGCGCCTGGGTCGGGCGGGATGGGTGTACTGTTACATTCCTCTATGGAGACTGCTGCCTACTAACCTCTAGCTTTTACCACCTAAGAACAGCACCCATACCTACTATACTACAACTGCCCACCATCCCATCTTGCCTTTTCTTGTGGTCTTCTTTTTTAATAAAAATCTCCCTTTCATAAGTGATCAATGAAATCTTTTCAGGTAGGTGATCAATGGATCATTCAAACCTCCTAATAGATATCTAGTGGTAGTTCTACTAATACCTGACCCATGTATCATTTTTTCAATTGGTTTAGATGAACCCCTCTTTTCAACCATGCCCCTGAAGAAGGACCCTACAAATATAAAATACCCCGAAACGCGTCGGGCTTGAAAAGAGTCCCTTGGTTCCCTTCATCATTGTTTACTATTTGATGTTCATTATGTTTACCTAATTATTATTACTACTATGTTACTCAAGATACCCACTCTGTTTTTAACAAATGTATTTTCTAACCAAATAAACATATATTTTTATATTGTACATTAGTTTCTACTCTCATATATATATTTTTTCTAACTCTGTGCAAGTGCCGAGAAAGTCCACTTAGGGGAATTTGTTGTCTTATGTCATAGAGATTCTAAAGCGAGGAGTAGCCAGAAACCATGCAAGGTGCAAAACTACTGCATCCGAACATTGCTGAGGCTCTTGGCCACCATTTTGAACTTAAGATATAGAGAGTTGAATGACTCCAAGTCAGAACTTGCTGCTAAAGCCTGGGTCAGCCTGCCTGACTTCTGCAGGGCACAGAAGCCAGCAGCCAGGTCACTGTCCCCCTGTACACCCAGTCTTCTGCATCTACCTCAACCTGGGACCCTGACTGGCTCCCTCTCCTGCGAGTTAACAGTCAGGGGAAAGATGGGACCAGCTAAAATGGAGCCCCGCCTTAGGGCCCATTGCAGCACTCCCTTTTTTTTCTGCCCCTGCCATGGACAGGAAATCCCTGAGGGGGTGTTGATGGATTAACCCCATTTCCTGTCCCTCATAAGTGGGCAGTCTCTCTCTGGTGTATTCTTACTTAGTGAAAACTTTTTGTCTAGACATACACTTTAATATTTGTGTATTATGAAAGAAAATTATAATGTGCATCCATACCATAACTGGGTATTCAGACAAGTTGAAGTGGTATTAAGACCAAAAATTGACTCTATTACAGCTTACCAATCATTAGATGTGAGGCACGGGGGAGGGGGAGAAGTGTTAAATGTATTAGCAGATTTAGAACCACTAACAAATTGAAGCCAAACTCCAGCTAATACTTTATCAGTAGTTACAATAAACGGGTTTATTTCCTTTTTGGGATAAAGGTTTTGCATGAATAAATAAAAGCTGGTCATTTGAATAACCCCTGCCAGTGTTAACTGGTTTGTCTCTTCCGTGTAACCGGGTACGTTCTGCTGGAGAGTTTGTGCTGTGAAAAACAGACTTGCAGGCTGCGTCACCAGGTGAGAATAGAAGAAAGATCCTTAAAAAGGACGGTCATCACATCTAATAATTGGTAAGCTGCAATATAATATTTGCTTTTGGGTTTAATACTGCGACAGTAGGGATTTATATTACATATATGCTAAATGTTCTGAATACTGGAAGGAGCTATTTGTGTTTAATAAATCTGTTGTCCTTAATTTGTGCTGTTATTAAACCATTTGTTTTCTGTCAAATATGCAGGGAGAAAGTAAGGACCTGCTCTTTATACTGACAGCCAAGTACAATGCCTGTATCCTTGAATATAAACAAACTGGGGACAGCATTGATATCATCACCCGAGCACATGGCAATGTTCAGGTAATGTTGAAAGCTGAATGTGGACTTAGCATTGACAAGCTTTTTTTTTTTTCTTGGCCATTTATTTTATATAATTTTTTTGGCTTTAGGATCGCATCGGCCGACCATCTGAAACTGGGATCATTGGCATAATTGACCCTGATTGCCGAATGATTGGTCTGCGCCTTTATGATGGTTTGTTTAAAGTGATACCTTTGGAGAGGGATAATAAGGAGTTAAAGGCTTTCAACATCCGATTGGAGGAGCTTCATGTTATTGATGTCAAGTTCCTCTATAGCTGTCAAGCTCCCACCATCTGCTTTGTGTACCAAGACCCACAGGGCCGTCACGTCAAGACTTACGAGGTCTCCCTCAGGGAAAAGGAGTTTAGCAAAGGTCCCTGGAAGCAGGAAAATGTTGAAGCTGAGGCATCCATGGTGATTGCAGGTAACTTAAAGTTTCCCATGAATAATAAAGGTTGAAACCTGGGCAAGTTCCGTTGAATATAAATTCCTTTATTTTTGTGAAGACTTGTGTCCTTTTGAATTTTTTTAAGATAAACATAAAAAAAGCCTTGTGAAGGTGTGTTAATGTTTTAAAAACCTTGTTTGTTCTGATATTTGTATGTGAGAGAAACCATATTTTCTCATGACTTCCTGATACTCTCCTTTCACTAAGGACTGTCTGAAAATAGACTCTACAGTCTCTAGTATTGTCAGATATTCACAATCCACCTAGTAGAAGTAGACCATGTAATCTGTGTTTAAGCTGTAAGTTATCCTGTAACTGAACCCCCCTGCAATCTCCCTTCCAGAAGCCTCCCTGAGTCTTATATTCTACAAGAACGTCCCCCCCCCCCCCCCCCCCCTTATGAATGCACAGAAAAAGCAGCTCTCAATTGGGAGACTTTGCAGGAGCGGCTGCTCCCACTGTACAGCACAGTGACAATCTGACAGGTGATGACCTGATAAGGCAGTAATTGGCAATCCGGTAACAGAACAGGTCTGGCATACCCTTGCCTGCAATACAAGTCTGGGTGAGGACACTTGTGATCGGGGGTTTGGCTGCTACTCAGCTCTGCCAGGATACTGCAGTGCAGAATAATGCAAGAAGCATCATTTTCACTGAGAAAACTGTATTTTAATGTGGTTCTAAAGTCAAAAGTTTTTTACATTAATGCATTATCAGAGTTAATGTGACCTTTAAAAGTTCATTTGAAAAAAACAAAAAAAAACCTGTCATACTTACCTGCTCTGTGTAATGGTTTTGCACAGAGCCCCCCGATCATCCTCTTTTCGGCTCCTCCGCCTGTTCTCCTGGCTCCTCTTCAGTCAGTGCCCCCCAATAGCAAGCAGCTTGCTCTGGGGGTCACTGGTGCGTGCTCACTCCTGAGCCCCGCTCTATATGTCCCTAAGACACACAGAGCCATAGCTTGGACCCGCCCCCCTGCACTCTCATTGGCTCACTGGCTGTAATTGACAGTAGCAGGAGCCAATGGCTTCCGCTGCTGTTTAAGCCAATAAGGAATGCGTTACCTGGGAGAAGCTCAGCTCTCACGCACATTGCTGGATCGAGAGGGAGCTCAGGTGAATATTAGGGGGGCTGGGATGGCCGCTGCACACAGTTTTTTACTTTCGTGCATAGAATGCATGAAGGTAAAAAAACATTGAGCCTTTAAAACCACTTTAAGGTTAAAAAAAAAAAACACCTCTGCAAGTGGCTCGTCCCCCAGGCCCCCTAAATACTTTCCTGAGCCCGATCTTGATCCAGGGGAGGCTCTCTTGGCTTTTTCTCTCCATTGACTCAGATACAGCAGCGGGAGCCACTGGCTCCTGCTGCTGCCAATCGCAGCCAGTGAGGGAACTGGCGGCAGTGCTAAGCCACACTGTGTGTCTTGTGGACACACAAAGCCGGCTCAGGAGCAAGCGCGCACGAGTGCCCTCATAGGCAGTCTGCTTGCTATGGGGGACTTAACGGGGGAATAGCCAAATGTGCTGGTGGGGGATTGGGGCTGCTCTGTGCAAAACCATTACACAGAGCAGGTAAGTATAACAACATGTGTTTTTTTTTTTTTTATTCTATTATACTTTTTATGTTTCTGATATATATTTTTTTATTTTATGTATATATATTTTTTATTACTTTTTAGAATCCCTTTCCAAGCAAAAGCTAGTCACGAATCCTAAAATGTACATGACTATAAAAAAGATATAGAGGTTTGAGTCTCTAATTGTGTACCAATAATCTATGTGACTGGTCTACTTTTAAGGCCAGAAGTAATATTTCAATTTTTGGAGAATGCTGCCTGGCTGAATTTTCCAGATGCCTTTTTATAGTGCCAAGGAAATGTACAAAAAAGTGTAGCGCTATAAACTCCAAAAAAATTAAGTTAAATATATGGTGTTTAAACACCGTATAAAGTGTATATTAAACAGTTAGATGATGTTATCAAGAACTATGATGTACTATATATGGTACAAATTCTGTGTACATATTAAAAAACAAAGTGAACAGACAATGCAATATTAGTGTAAACTGCTTAATACACTGTGTACATATATGAATAATATAAATCTGAAAATGATAATATAAATAAAATGAAGTCCAAAGAGTCCAAATGAGGTTGACACCACTTAGAGATAATATAAAGTACAGTCCACCGATGTTGTTGAGAAGATATGAAATAAAAGTGAAGAAGCCACCACCGAGGGCCTTAGGGGGCTTACCGAAGGCAAATAGTTAGAAGGGACCAATGTCAACCTCAATATTATGGTTAAGGGATCGGCTGGATCCAAACAGGCAAGTGGAAGTATGGAAGCAACAAAAGTGGGCAGGAAAGCTGTTGGTGGTTCAAAAGCCGTCACCGAAGGCATCAAGAGGCTTACCAGAGGTTGTTGACTTGGGAGGACTTACATCATCCAAGTCAAAAAAGGCTTGATGACCAACTGGTCAAGATGATAGGTCTTCTCCGATATCCTCAATGGTTTCCAAACCAAGATGGCAATTGAGCCTCCACAGTTATCCACACGGCATACAAATTATACTCCCAATAAAGGCCACAAACGGGTATTCGTATATCATGCGAGAAATGGATAAAAAAACTCCATATAGCGTGATAACGTAAGCACTGGTTTATTAAAAATAAACTCGCATATTAGAAGATCATCAAAGGCACAATATTCAAATAGCGGTAATTGTGAGGGGTCTACCCAACGCGTTTCTGCTAAAGAGCCATCATCTGGGGTGCAGAACCCCCCCCACCTCACCGCTTTATAAAACAATAATGACCCCTCTTGAAAGTGTCATAATACCAGAAGTGCAACAGATCGCATCACTTCTGGTTGAATAAAACTTCTGAATTTAATATAGTCCTTCTATAACCAAGGAGCCCAAGCGGTATTAACCTTACACGGAAATATAATCTTTAAATAATCTACACATTAAGAAATATGAAAGAACTGGCCGTGGATAATGGTACATAGAAAACTGGACCAAGCCTCGTTTTCATAGGCTGCCTATGGTAAACATAGCCAAGCCTCGTTCTCGATTCCGACGTGACGTCGCAACGCCGCATTGACAGTGCGGCGTCACGACGTTCCACACGGAAGAGACCAAGCCTCAGTCCGGGGTCAGTCACATAACACGCTGACACTAGAACGTGTCAGATGCACCAAGGGTAACAGGTGGAGCCGAGTGTCGCCAACGTCGTACGTCGTGACATCACTGATCACGACAGTGGCGTCATGGCGTCACATGGGAAGCAAACCAAGCCTCCTTATGAGGATGGTCACGTGACTTTCCCCATGGTAAACAATAAGACCTACTAAAACGTCAATTGTGATTAGAACTAACTAGCAGGATCTATAGAAAAAAACAAGTTGGACTGCTATTTAAATCCCAAAAAATTGAAATTAAACATGATCCCCTCCAAAACCCCAGGGCCAGAGAGCCTATCGTGCGTTAACTAAAAAATAAAAAAAATAAAATAATTTATAAATACCATAATTCAATAGTCGTATTCAGATAAACAGGGTACTTTACCATAGGCAAAACTAAACAGATTAAAGATAAATTCAAATCTGGACCTAAAATGACAAAAGGTCCTAGGCCTGAACATCTAAGTGACAGCAACCAATAAGGGTCATTATTGCATACTATTAATTATAAACCAAATTATCATAATAGTACAATCAGTTGTCAGACAGTATTGACGATAAAAATGGAAAAAATATTTTTAACTATAAGAAATCAATAAACTTGATTAGTAATAAAAACATATAAAATAAGGAATAAAAAGAAAGACAAAGAACTCACTCCTATTAAGCTTGATTGATAAATGAGTTGATGTCCCACTCCACATTTATTCCTTGTGGAAAGTGGGACTGCAACTCATACATCCAATATGTCTCTAACCGAGAGATGCCCCTTAAAATGGCTCCACCCCTCCAAGGGGCAACATATTTATCAATAATGAGAAACTGTGTGCCTGCAGGGTTCCGATCATGAAATTCCCTATCATGCCGGGGGATGGTATGTTTGGTACTGCCCGCCTTAATCAGATTTACATGTTCGGACACTCTCGTCGAAAAAGATCTAATAATCCGGCCCACATATTGTTTGCCACACGGGCACGTCAACAAATACACTATTGCTGTGGTAGCACAGGTGCAAAAATGTTTGATTTGATATGTATGGCCGGTTACGGTAGAGAAGTTATGACTAGCTCTCCCACCGCACGTATTTTAACTGGCATACCAAACATTTTTTACACGGATGGTACCCAATCCAAATATGGAAAAAAGATGGTTTACTCGGAGGATTGATGATATTAGGTGCCAACTTACTCCGAAGTGAAGGTACTCCCCTGAAAACCACCTTTGGTATTTCGGGTAATAGGGGGCCCAAGATTTTATCAGTTTTTAAGACATCCCAATGGTGTTCAAAGATTTGCTTGATCTGCTTATATTGGATGGAAAAAGATGTTAGGAAAGACCATTTAAAGTCCTCGTTTTGCTGTCGAGGTTTATCCTCCAACAGTGAAAAACGATCAACATCACAAGTATTAGCAATCTCTCTATCTATATCAAAAGGGTCAACCCTTTTCAAGAAATCTTTCCCTTAAGATATTAGCCTGAATCTTGAATGTATTTAAATCCGTACAATTCCTGCGCAACCGCAGGAACTGACTCTTAGGGACTGATCTAATCCACGATCTATGGTGGCAGCAGTCTGTGGGTATATACCCATTCCTATCAGTTGATTTAAAATAGGTGCTAAATGTAAATTTTTGGTCAGTTCTCTCAATAGCAAGATCCAAAAAGTGGATTGTAGATCTACTGGCTTCAAAAGTCAGGGTTATGCCTCTATCATTGTTAAGAACACAAAAGAAGTCTTCCAAATCCTTGTGAGTGCCAGTCCACAGGAGGAGGATGTCGTCTATTTACCGGGCCCACAACAAAAGCTGTGGGTTGTCCATGGCATAGACGACATCCTCCTCCCAAACTCAATCAAATCCACAATAAACTTAACCTGGGGAGAGGCAAGAGAGGCATCCCTATTAAGAAAACAATGTACCGCATCCACACCTTTATTGTGTGGAATACAGGTGTAAAGGGATGCCACATCCGCAGTGGCCATAATTAGGTCACCTGAATAGAAAACATTAGACAGTAATCTCATCACATCCTTTGTGTCCTTCAAATAGGATGGCATATTCCGCACTGACGACTGTAGGAAAAAGTCTATATATTTCCCTATTCTCGAGGTGACAGAGTCGATCCCGCTAATTATAGGCTGACCGGGAGGGTGGAGGGGGTCCTTATGGACTTTGGGCAAATAATATATAACGGGAATGCGTGGAGCAAGGGGAACAAGGAATGACTTTTCTTTCTTATTTAAAATAAAAGTTTCAAAACCCTTGGATAACAAATTCTGTAATTCCTTTTTATATTTGAGAGTGGTATTACTAGGTAGTTCCATATAGGCTTCATGGTCTCCTAAAATGTGGTACATCTCTTTCATATAGTCTGATTTGTTTAACAGAACTATGCCTCCGCCTTTATCGGCGGGCGTATCAGCAAGTTTTTGTTATCACATAAAGACTTAAAACCAGTTTGAGGTAAGGAGTTATACAATTTACGTTTGGGCGGGATTTTGGCTAAATCCCTTAGCACTAAATCCCTGAACATATTGATGGTAGGGGGGAGTTAGATAAACCTGAGTGAACCGTTCCGGACGTTGCCGCCCTAACAATGTTTCTAGTTGGATTAGAAATAATATATCATTGAATATTAATTTTTCTGATAAACTTATGTATGTCAACAAATGTGTTTAAACTTATTGAGCTTACATGGGGGGGGCAAATTTAAGGCCCTTATTCAAAATGATCTTTTCTCCTGAGTCAGGACCGTATCACTCAGATTAAACACCCCTTGACACGTTTGGTTCGCTTTCTCTTTTCGTCTCTGTATCCTCCTCCCTCCTCGGGACCCTCTCTTGTTTTTGGACCTCTTTTTTTTTGCCTTGAGGGTCCTCGTGAAAACCCCGAGCAGCCCGAAAATTGGAATTGGGCTGTGGATGTCTATAGGGAGATGGATCATATCCTGCATTGGGGAAGGGGTAGACATTCTCGTTGTGTTGATCTCGTAAGGGAGAATATCTATTGTACGTGAATATAGGTGGATGTCTGTAGTAGGGTGGGTTGGAGTGATTAGAATAATAGGGGGATCTTGATACCGTACAGGGGATCCCCGATGATAGGAATTCTCCCGATCATAATAGTGGTAATCCCCATGATTATGATAGTTGCCCCTATTTCCACCTCTACCCCTACTCTTGGAATGATGGCCCCTCTCCCTTTGTGTATTTTTAGGAGTATGTATACTTGGGAGTCGGCCCCTATATGGTGGGGGGCCTCCTCCATGTGATTGACCCTTATCCATAAAGGGTTTCGGGCATACAGAAAGCTCCGTGGAGGGAATTGGATTATTCTGGTTCAGGGTATTAGTTTCCATTGCTGGATCAGGAACAGGCACAGTGGTAGATTTCTGCCACCCAAACACTCTACCTGCCTTGTAATCCCCTATGTCCCGAGAGTATTTTTTATGTTTCTTGGTTTTCTGATCCTTGTCTTCTTTAACAAGATAAGATTGTAAATTAGAGGACAAGGTATTATACTCAACCGAATTCTTATAGACCAGCAATTTATCCTTTTAGTTCCTTGATTTCCCGATCCAAAATCAAGACGGTTACGTTTCCTAGTGATGAGGAACCCAAGAAAGTCAATACCGGCATCACTGAAGTATTTAAACCAAGAGCCAAGATCGGTTTCACCTTGTTGTGGGTGAACATCCCACCTAAGACTACGTGGGATCATACTCTCCGACACATATTGCTCTAAAAAGGCCAAATCCCATTGGAGGTGAAGTTCTGAGACCATAGTGTTTTTCAGTCTCAAGAACAACCCACCAATTTCTGTGTCGTTGGAAGTAGCAATGAACACACCTTCGGTGTTAACCACCCTAGATTTATATTTTGTATAGTGCCGAACAATGGTGGCAAGATTTTTTCCTGGAAAGTTTTCAGACCTACTTTTCTGACTATTACAGCTGTAAACAAGAGTTTACGCTCACCTCCCACACTGCCTGTAGCTTTAAAGGTGGGTTGTCCACATACCTTTGGTTATATGGTAGAGAAACTTTTGGCTATAATAATGTATTACTTTCCTATCCACCTCTTGACCATCACAGGCCACAGTAGTTTTTCATATGTTAGTACATGTATATTGCTGTGTGAATCTTTCACTGCTGTTAAAACTAAACTGAGGGTGATACCCATGTGAGTAACATTTGATAAAATGGATTTCCTAAGATTTTATATGGAAGAAACATGTTTTATTAAATCATGCAGCTTGATTCGTGTTTTAACTGTAAATCATGTTTATTTGTATAGAAGCAGTATATGTATGAGATCTGTATATGTTTTAGTTCCAGAGCCTTTTGGAGGTGCCATTATTATTGGACAAGAATCTATAACATACCATAATGGAGAAAAATATTTGGCAATAGCACCCCCTATTATTAAGGTGAGTAGCCTTTTTTTGTTTTTTGTACCATTGTCTGGTTTTGGGGCGACCTCTGCTTCAAAGTAACAATAGGAAATTTGATAAAAAGATTGCTAAAAAAAGTCAATGATGCCTGGTTCACACTAGTGCGATTTCAGATGTGTCTTGAGTTGCAGAGAATTGCATGACAAAGATAATCACATTGATTTCAGTGGTGCCCAATTCACATCGATGCAACACAACTGTGATATGATTTTTGGGGAAGGGACCTGTGCTACTTTGTTATGCAGCAAGATTTTGTGCCCCAAAGTACCCCCACTCATGCTCCCAAAAAAACCCTCAAATGTAAATAAAAACGCAACCCAGTTTTTGACAAGTCCTTTATTGGAAAAAAATTATAAAATTTCCCTTTATGTAGATCCATTGTCAATCACGTCCTTCTTCGTGATTGACGTGGACATCCATCGCTGAACGATGGCTGCCGACCCACAGGAAAAAAAACATAACAAAGCCTTACTTATTTGGCTGCGGCGAGGTCAACTGTCCCTGGGTCGTCCCGCTCCCTTTTGACGTCGTTGACCCCACCCCAGTAAATCCGGTCAGGTGTCGGTAGTTTTTTTTGGTCCATATTTGGTCAATGATATCACAGCAGGGTGGGGGCACCCAGTGACATTACCGGGTTGCCTTCACCCCTTGTCGTGTCATTGACCCCACCACCCTTTATTTACGTGGCTGTGGGGGGCGGAGCTGTTGCCTGCCGTTCATTGTGGTTGACTAGGGCTTGCATCTCTGGACAACATTATTGAGGATGGATCTATATCAGGGGGGCTTTTTTTTTTTTTAATAGAGGTCTTGTCAAATCTATGTTGTGTTTTTTTTATTTATTTGAGATCTTTTTGGTGAGTGAGTAGGAGTACAATGTACCCCATACTCATTAACATGAGGTGGGTGCTGGGATCTGGGGACCCCTTGTTTATAGGAGCTATCAGATTCTGATAGGGCACCGCACAACCTCCGTACCAGGGTTGTGGGGAAGAGGCCCTTGTCGTCAACATGGGAGCAAGGTGTTTTGCGGGGAGGGTTGCCGGCTCCTTAACAACCAATGACTGTCGGAGCAGGGATGTGTTACTGGTGGTTAGGACGCCAGCAGGTGCAGGCTCCTTAACAACCAATGACTCATCCCTGCTGGCTGACAGCAGGGATGAATCAAAATGCAGTAGTATCAAAATACACAACCAAGCTCTACTACATAATCTAAATACATAAACCTAGTCTTAAATGTTTTGTCCTTTTCAGCAAAGCACAATTGTGTGCCATAATCGTGTTGATGTGAATGGATCAAGATATCTTCTTGGTGATATGGAAGGTCGTCTTTTCATGTTGCTGCTCGAGAAAGAAGAGCAGATGGATGGAAGTGTCACTTTAAAGGACCTAAGAGTTGAGCTTCTTGGAGAGGTGAAAGAATCTTTTTTCTGTATTGTAATAAGATATTTATGTTATCCTAATTCTTTGTTTGTATCTGATTTATATTCTACTCATCCTTTTACAGACCTCCATCGCTGAATGTCTCACTTACCTGGATAATGGAGTAGTGTTTGTGGGTTCTCGGCTTGGAGACTCACAGCTAGTTAAGGTATGTGTGTTGCGTTTGTAACTTGCACTTCATCGTCATTTTTTCATCTGTGTCTGTGGGGATTTTGTCCAAATCTGAATGGATAAACTGTAATCTTCCATATTCACTATGGGCCTCCATACTGTTGTTGTTTAACAGTTTGACCTCTTGTAATGATAAAACTGCAGTCTTTGTGTCTCAGGTTTGTATCTAAAAGACATTTTTTTTTTCTTTCATGCACTACGCTGTTTTGCTTTTGGTCTCTGTGAGGTACCACTGGTAACCTAGTAGACAGAGGCATTCCTTCCCTAACACCTGTTTTCTTTATTGTTCTTTGAGGGACATGGGATTCAGAGATTATTGGGTTATACTGCCCAGCACAGGAGGATTTGGACACTGGCAAACATGTGAGAAAAGTTTAACCAGTGTGTTTTCTTTTTTTTTTGCTAGCAGTTTTTCCCCACTGTTCAAGATATTTCATTTTTTTTTTTTTTTCTTCAATAAAGATTTTTCCTAAATGCCGCTTAAAATGGTCTCTTGGCTATCTAGATTGCCTTATCGGCCGTCATTTTGATGGCCATATCCTGACCCCGCTGGACTAGGCGATTGCAGGGCTTACTTGGAATGTGACATTTGGTCTGCTTTGTGCCATTTTCCAGACCTGAGTGTACAATATTATTTAGCCCTAAGTGGGTTTTGAGTCTAGGGCCATGGCACAAGACGCTGGTGTGACCCTGTTTCTGAAGACTTTTTGTGAATAGGCCATGTGGGTTGAGCATCAAGAGTTACTTTGTAATAAAACAAATTTTCCTCCTCATGTGTCGTGTCTGTGTGTGAATGAGATAGTGAGATTATGTAATATATTTTTATAATGTGACTGGAAAATAAAATAACATTAAACCTTAAAAAAAAAAAAAAAAAAAAAAAGGCAATACTTTGTCCCTGCCTTACAGAGCAACACATCATGTCCCAGACACACCAGGAGCCAGTCCCACTCCAGTTTACTAACTAACGGTTCCAGTGTTTCCTGCAGTGGACCTTCTCAGGGTTCTAACAAAGAAAGCTTGGAATATTGTCTTCTGTTTAAGTCCCTACACTTCTGAGTCTTTCTTAGCTCCATCAGGTGTGGTCCTCCTCTGTTCTATCATGGGAGAATTTTGCTGCAGTTATGCAGGATTTCATGGACGAAATTCCAATTTGATTTCTGGCTGGCTGACAGAGGCTATAAGTCTCCGAGCCTTCCCCCACAGTATTATCTCATCTGCCTGCAGCCTTAGTGGCCTCTGAGTTTTCTGCTGCTTGTTTACTCTGAGGAGAAGTCTCCTAAATTCCTTTCACAAGAGCCCTTTCACACTGGGGCGGTGTGGGCGGTAGCGGTAAAGCGCCACTAGTTTTAGCGGCGCTTTACCGCTGTTATAGCGGCGCTTTTCGGATGCTACCGGGACATTTTTAACCCCCCAAGAAGGGGTTAAAAATGCCTGTGGTGCAGCGCTTCCGACTTTTTTTTTTTTTTTTCACATCCTGCAAGCGCACAGCCCCAGTGGGTTAAAGCGTCGCTAGTTATGGTGACATTTTAGCTGCGCTTTTTGGCCGCTAGCGGGTTGCTTTTAACCCCCCCGCTAACGGCCGAAGAAAGGGTTAAAAGCGCCCGTGTTGCGACGCTGCCGAAGTGCTTTGCAAGCACTTCGGCAGCGCTGCCCAATCATTTCAAAGGGCAGGGCGTTTTGGGAGCAGTGTATACACCGCTCCTGCCCCGCTCCAAAGATGCTGCTTGCAGGACTTTTTTTTTCCCGTCCTGCAAGCACACTGCCCCAGTGTTAAAGCACTCGGGCTTTCACACTGAGGAGGCATGGGAGGCGCTATTTTTAGAGCTAAAATGCCTGAAAAGAGCTCCAGTGTGAAAGTGGTCTTATGGGAGGCTATTACCTTTTGTGGAGCTGCAGGCAGCTGCCATTGCTGTCAGACTTAAAGTGGATGTAAACCCAATGTCATCCTTTCTAAACTACTGCCATAGGTGTTATCTATAAGGATATACATGCCTCCTGCATGTATCTTTACCTGTCAAATATCTCGCCTCTGTCTGTTATGAGACCCGAAAAACTGCAGATTCTGTGGGTGGGTCTGTTGTCTGGAGCACGGTGGGTGGAGTCGTGATGTCAGTAGACTCCCCGCCCACCTCTACACTCCCCCTGTCAATATTCATTTTCTGTGTATTTCTTACACTGAACTTCTGCTATGATCTCTAACATCCAGTGAAAAGACAGGAAAGTAACCACATGACTTCAGCATGCCAAATCATGCTGAGGTGTGAAGAAGAGTGGGGTGGGAATTAAAAAATAATGCATGTCTTAAGCTAGTGCACGAAATATGTAAATCACCTGTCACTCACAGCAAGAGGGAGGATTTGACAAAGTTTTTCTCTGTTTGTCAAGTTTTATCTCGCTGAACCATAAAAGAGGATTGCTCAGAGCTGGATTAACTCTTTGTGGCAAGACGGCTCAAATGATAGGAAATTTTATACTCTACATTATGACATCAACAAAAAAAAAAATTGCTTGATTTCCCCCATCAAGAGTGACTGTTGATGGGAGAATCGAGCAGGGGTAGAAGGTATGAAAATTGTATCCTCTAGGGTCATCTTAAGTCTGACAGCAATGGCAGCTGCCTACAACTCCTCAAAGGCAATATCAACCATTAGGTATTTATGAGACTTGTCGTCAGACAGCGTAAACAAGCAGCAGAAAACTGAGGCCACTAAGGCTGCAGGCAGATGAGATAATACTGCGGGGGAAGGCTCGGAGACTTATAGCCTCTGTGGTCAGTCAGCATTCAAGATTGCAATTTCGTCCATGAAATCCTGCAGAACTGCAGCAAAATTCTCCCAGGATAAAACTGAGCCTGATGGAGCTTAAGAAAGACTCAGAAGTGTAGGGTCTTAAGCAGAGGACAAAATTCCAGGCTTTCTTTGTTAGAACCATGAAAAGGTGCACTGTAGGAAACACTGGAACCGTTAGTTGTTAGTAAACTGGAGTGGGACTGGCTCCTGGTGTGTCTGGGACATGATGTGTTGCTCTGTAAGGCAGGGACAAAATAGCTCAGGGCCTTGAAAAATAAGGATAATACTGGTGCCTAACTTTTTTTTTTTTACATTACATAATCTCACTTCTCACTATCTCATTTACACAGACCTGACACATAAGGAGGAAAATTTGTTTTGTTACAAAGTAACTTTATGCTCAGCCCACACGGCCTACTCACAAAATTAGACTTTAGAAAGAGGGTCAAACCAGCGTCTGTGCCATGGCCCTAGACTCAGAACCCACTTGGGGCTAAATAACATTGTACACTCAGGTCTGGAAAACGGCACAATGCAGTGCACAGTGCCTCCCACTGCGATATTGCATTCTGCCAGCGGCGGGGGGGGGCGTGGGGAACATTCCTGGCCAGCAGAATATAATGGTTACTGCTAGTGGCTAAAGCCGCTTGCTGTAACCATATGTAGAAAAATCCAACATGCTGGTTGTATCCAATTTGCTCAACTAGTTGATGCAATCGGCCTGCTTTCTATCCATGTATGGCCTGCTTTAGACAAATTTTGCTCTTAATAAAGGATCACTAAAGATATATATATATTTTTTTAAATAACAAACATGTTATACTTGCCTCCACTGTGTAGCTCGTTTTGCACAGTATGGCCCCGAACCTGGTCTCCTGGGGTCCCTCAGTGCCCCCCCCCCAACGGATGTTTTTTCACCTTAATGCATAGAATGCATTAAGGTGAAAAAACTTTTACCTTTACAACCCCTTAAATGCAGTGAGCACCATTCTAAAATTGGCAGATTATACTGTAGTTATTAATAGTGCTGCTACCTGTCTGGGATCCCATAGAAATACTAAGGCTTCCAAGACCTAGGTACCTGCTGGCCCGAGACCTGCTTTATAGCGACCGAGAGACTCCTCTTAAAATGCACACACCAAAATGTTTCACAGCCCTGTACCCTTTTGAGGAGTCTTCTTAAAAGTGAGATGTTCCTGTCGTGGATCTAGCAGTTTCCCAACTTATTAAAGCACTGACAATCACGGTTGAGGATGCACTGCTTTTGAGGGATACATTTTTTTCGATTTTCTTTCCAAAATCTTTCTCTGGCAAGCCCTGAATTGCCATCTGATTTGGCCATGACGCTAGTCTGTCAAACATTGGGGGTCTAGTCTAGGGTCCTGTTTCCCTCCACACTGATCCCATTTTTGTGCACTGTTTAGAGCTTATGCCATGATCCCTGAGCTACTGTGTGAATGGGTTAGTGGATGTCTCCTATCTTATTTTCTGTAAAAGCTGAGCTGCAGAAAACAAGCGGTGAGATGTTCAAAAATTGGTTGCTGTGCAGTCCTGAGGGATAATGTGTCTTTAGCATTGCTTTTAACACCCTCCTCTAGGATGTCACTGGGGGTAAGAGTACTTCTATGCCCCAGCAGAAATGGCCTAGGCTTCAGGCTGGGAAGACTCACCCTAATTCCCTTCAAGGCCAAGAAGAAATCCTTTTCTTTTTCGTACACCACGGGACACAGAGCCTTGTTAATTACTTAATGGGTTGTATAGCTCACCAATAGGAGATTGGACACTGGCACACCCAATGAAGACAAGTCCCCCCCTATATAACCCCTCCCATAAGGAGAGTACCTCAGTTTTTTCGCCAGTGTCTAAGGTGTTGGTCACGGTTAAAGATGTGCTAAGAAGAAAGCTCTACTGAAAGATCCCTCTGAGCTGTGCAACCGGATCCATACAAAAAAGCCAAAAAAAAATGTTAAAATGGGTGGTACCCAGGCCTCGCGGAAGAGCAAGGTTTTGCCTGTAATGTCCCTCTTGTAGGACTGGGCTCTGGGATCCAGTACTTTGGGCACGTATTAAAAAATGCACAAGGATTCTCTAGCAGAGTCTTCTACAGGTCCAGGGGAGAGGCCTCCTTTAAATAGGAACCCAGAGTCCTGAAGGTTGGCACAACACTACCCGCCGTGATGGGTGAAGATTGGATCTGTCTGGTCTTCAGCAGTTCCTGCGGCGGGGATAAGGTAAGTGAGAAAATCCTAAGAAAAAATCTTAAGGACTATCTCCTGAGTAGCTGCATGTCTTACCTGTTTCCGCCACTGGAGGGAGTAAAGAGGCATACCTGGTGTTCTACTTACCATGCTCTCCGGGAAACGAAAGCTCAGTGTCAGCCGGTCCGTTGAGCGGCTCACTTCCTCCGCTGCAGGCTCTGCCACAACTCTGTAGGGGGGGTCTCTCATAGTCTGCGGTCCACGGCGCTCGTTGGGGGGATCGTTCTGTCTCTCCCTTTTCTCGACCCCATTACCCTACGCGCGCACAGGGGGGCGCGCTTTTGAAGCCAGTTTGGCGGGGAAGCAGGGGGGAGGTGTGGTTACCGTGGGCGTGCACGTGCGGCGTTCGCGCCAGCCGCAGGCGCAGGGCGGAATTTTTTAAATAAACCCCCAGACGCCAGAGCTCTGCATACAAGAGGGACACAGCAGCTTGGGGTACGTAAGCAACTCCATGTGTGTTGGATGCAGGCACACCAAGACGCCTACTCAACATCAGGCTGTGCAAATTGGCAACATATTGTTTGTATTGCTAGACTAGCTCAGCAGTTGATGCACCTGCGCTAGTACCTCTGCTTTTTTCTAGCTTAGGACTATGCCTTCCCGTAGAAGGAGTTCAGGGCATTGAAGAGGGGCACTAAGGTGTCGCCATCCGGATCGGGGTGTCATAGTCATGCCTGCCTGGTTCCATCTTCCCCTGCTGGACCTGATGCAGCCGCACAGGGTGAGCCATTGCCCCTGTCAGGCTTTGCAGCTTCTCCTAATATGGCAGCTCCTGCATATGTCACTGAGGACACTTTAGCAGCAGCATTAAATGGTTTAGAGGAAAAAATCGCTACTTTAATAGCAGCGTCCTCGCAGAAGAGCAGAAAGCAGGGGTAGGTCCCCTTCTGCTGCTCTAAACCCCTATCAGATGAGTCTGATGATGATGATGATACTACTCCATCAGGGGACAAGGATCAGGAGCAGTCGGATGAATCGGGGGATTCGGAGGAGTCTTTTTCTGCCTCTCAGGTTCTCAAATTTCAGGTGCAATGCTATGCAGTAGCCGTACGTGCTACATACAAATTGCCCTCTTCTGAGTTAACCGGGTCCCCTGTTTCTTCCTTGGGATGATTAAAATCCCTGCAGGCTGCATATACTTTCCCGGTCCATCCTTTATTGGAAAAACGTATTTATGCTGACTGGGACCATCCAGACAAGCTTTTTTCTCCTCCTAAGAAATTTGCTTTCCTTTACCCAATGGAGGAGAAATTTACCAAGAAATGGAGCTTGCCGGCAATAGATGCGGCTATTTCTTGTGTGAACAAAAATCTGACTTGTCCTGTAGACAATGCTCAGGTGCTTAAGGAACCAACTGAGAAAAAGCTGGAATCTTTACTCGGGCCCCTCTTTTAGTATGGCTGGTACTGTAACCCAACCTGCTGTGGCAGTTATTGGCATGTGTCAGGTACTAAAGGGGCAGGTGAAGCAAGGGCTTAAAGATCTTCCTGCTGATCAGGTTAAGCTATCGGCGGACCTGCCTAAGGCCTTATGTTTTGCGGTAGATGCCACTAAAGATTCTATTCAGCAGGCATCCCGCCTTACCCTACTGCTGGTACACATGTGCAGGATTCTGTGGCTAAAGCATTGGTCAGCTGAAGTTCCATGCAAAAAGCTTTTAACCGGTTTCCCCTTTCATGGAGAACGGCTATTTGGGGATGACCTGGATAAATCCAGAAGATTTCTAGTGGTAAGACTACCCTTTTACCAGCTAAGAAAAAAAAAACGTTCTCTCTCCCCGATTCCTGGGGCTATGGCCTCCAGGCAGTGGCGACGGCCTTCTCAGCCAGAGGAAAGGCCCAGGGCCAAGCCCAAGGACGGAAGAAACCTTGGGGTCGGAAATATGCTAAGCAGAGCCCCAAAGCCTGCTTATGAGGGGGTGCCCGCGCTCGGCCGAGTGGGGGGGGGTGCGACTTCTGCGATTTCCAGGGGCTTGGCAGGCTGAAATCCGGGACAGGTGTGTAATTTCCACAGTGTCCCTGGGTTACAAGCTGGAGTTCCGAGAATTCCCACCTTACTGTTTTCTAAGGTCAAACATCTCCAAAGATCCAGTAAAAAGAAATCCCTTCTTCCAGGCATTGGATCACTTGCTATTCAAAGGGGTAATCATAGAAGTTCCCCTAAAGGAGCAAGGGTCGGGGTTTTATTCAAACCTCTTAGTGGTTCCAAAACCAAATGGGGATGTCAGACCTATTCTAGATCTAAAGGGCCTGAACATTCGCCCATATGGAGTCAATCCGCTCTGTGGTCTCCACCCTATTAGGGGGAGAATTCATGGCGTCAATAGACATCAAAGACGCATATCTACATGTGCCTATCTGTCCTGCTCACCAAAGACTCCTAAGGTTCGCAGTAGAAGAGCGCCACTTCCAGTTTGTGGCCCTACCCTTTTGTCTGGCTACTGCACTCAGGTATTTACGAGGATTCTAGCCCCGCTTCTAGCAAATCTAAGGGCACAGGGCATAGCGGTGAAGGCATATCTAGGCGACCTGCTACTGGTAGAGCAGTCGGTATCACGGTTAAACCACAATGTGCTCAGCACGATAAAATACCTAGAGCACTTGGGTTGGGTCCTCAACCTGGAAAAATCATCCTTGCAGCCCTTAAAGAGGATGGAGTATTTGGGCATGATCATAGACACTGCCCAAAGCAGGGTATTCTTACCCGAGTCAAAGATCAAGTCTATAAAATAATTGATCCAGATGGTCAAGGTGAGGAAGGAACCATCCTTTCGTCTTTGCATGAGGTTGTTAGGAAAGATGGAGGCCTCTTTCGAGGCCGTTCCTTACGCCCAGTTTCGTTCGAGACTGCTGCAAAACAGCATTCTATCTGCCTGGAACAGGAGAGTCCAAGCCTTGGACTTTCCAATGTGTCTGTCATCAGAGGTATGACAAAGCCTCAGTTGGTGGTTAAAAACCAAAAATTTGAGAAGGGGAAGGAAGAGCCTTCACCCCAGTCATCTGGAAGGTGGTATCAACAGATGCCAGCCTTATGGGCTGGGGGGCAGTTCTGGAAGAGGCTTCAGCCCAAGGGAAATGGTCCAAGGCCAAAAGGAGCCTGCCCATAAATATTTTGGAGATACGGGCAGTGCATTTAGCCCTCAGAGCCTGGACGTACAGGTTGCAGGGTTATCCTGTCCGGATACAGTCCGACAATGCTACTGTTGTGGCTTATATCAATCATCAAGGGGGCACAGGAGTCGGGATGCCCAGAGGGAGGTGAACCAAGTACTGGTTTCGGCAGAAAAGCATGTTCCCTGTCTTTCTGCAGTCTTCATTCCGGGGGTAGAGAATTGACAAGCGAACTATCTGAGCCACCAGCAGCTGTTACCAGGAGAATGGTCTCTGCACCCCCAGATATTTCGGGCCATATGCCAGAAATGGGGTTACCCGGATGTAGCTTTACTAGCCTCCAGGTTCAACAGGAAGTTGGATAACTTTGTATCAACGACAAGGGATCCTCTAGTATACGGAGCCGATGCGCTAGTGATTTCTTGGGATCAGTTTTCTCTGATCTATGCATTACCTCCGATTCCGCTCTTACCGAGACTGCTTTGCAGGGTCAAGAAAAAAGGGAAACCAGCTCCAGCTTGGCCCAGAAGATCCTGGTACACAGAGATTGTAAGGATGGCGGTGGGAAAACCTTGGGTTTTTCCACTCCGCCCAGACCTGCTTTAGCAGGGACCAGTATTCCATCCTTCCTTACAAAGTCTAAATTTGACGGTTTGGCTGTTGAAACCTACATTTTAAAAAACCGTGGACTTTCGGGTCCAGTTCTCTCCACTCTGGTTAATGCTAGGAAGCCGGCCTCCAGGCTCATCTATTACAGAATCTGCAAGGCATATGTTTCCTAGTGCGAATCCAAAGGGTGGCATCCTCAAAAGTATGTCATTGGTAGGATTCTTGCTTTTCTTCAATTGGGAGTAGAGCTAAAACTGGCCCTGAGCACTATCAAGGGTCAGATCTCGGCCCTATCGGTGTTGTTTCAAATACCACTTGCGTCTCATTCCCTAGTCCGGGGTATTGCGGTTAAATCCGCCAGTCAAATCTCCTTTGTGCCCATGGGATTTGAATTTAGTCTTGTCTGTTTTACAGAAACAGCCCTTTGAACCCATTTGCCATATTCCGTTGCTCCTTTTGAGTAGGAAATTGGCCTGTCTAGTCACTATCTCCTCTGCTAGGAGAGTATCTGAACTGGCAGCTTTCTCTTGTAAAAAGCCTTATTTAATTGTCCACGAGGACAAGGTTGTGTTGCGCCCCCACCCCACCTTTCTCCCTAAGGTGGTGTCAGGTTTTCATCTAAATCAAGATATTGTCTTACCTTCCTTTTTTCCAGACCCGCAGTCGGCGGAGGAAAAATTATTGCATTCTCTAGATGTAGTGAGAGCAATAAAGGTCTATCTAAAAGCAACTGCTCAGATACGGAAGACTGATGTTTTGTTTATTCTGCCGGAAAGTCCTAGAAAGGGCCGGGTAGCATAAAAAGCTACTATCTCTAAGTGGATTCGGCAGGTTATTATTCAAGCTTATAGTTTGAAACAGAAAATTCCTCCTTTTCGTGTGAAAGTGCACTAGACCAGAGCAATAAGTGCTTCTTGGGCGGTGCATCACCAGGCCTCCATGGCCTAGATCTGCAAGGCTGCAACCTGATCTTCAGTCCATACATTTACCAAATTCTATCAAGTGGATGTAAAAGGGTTTGAGGATACCGCCTTCGGGCGCAGTGTGCTGCAGGCAGCAATGTAGGTCCTCACGTCCAATGGTGGTCTGCTTTGATTTGTATCTCCCTCCCCTCAAGTTGAGCATTGCACTGGGACGTCCCATTAATTAACAAGGCTCTGTGTCCCGTGGTGTACAAAAAAGAAAATGGGATTTTTAATAACAGCTTTCCTGTAAAATCCTTTTCTTCAAGTACACCACGGGACACAGAGATCCCCCCCCCCCCCCCCCCACATTTCTTATGGGATCCTTATTGCTTTGCTACAAAAACTGAGGTACTCCCCTTATGGAAGGGGTTATATAGAGGGGGACTTGTCTTCATTGGGTGTGCCAGTGTCCAATCACCTATTGGTGAGCTATACAACCCATTAAGTAATTAACAAGGCTCTGTGTCCCGTTGTGTACTCCAAGAAAAGGATTTTACAGGTAAGCTGTTATTAAAAATCCTATTTTTCTTCTACCGGACCTCAACCTCAAAGGCCTGACCCAACTTGCAGACAAATGTTTTTCAGCATAAAGGAGCGCCCCCATGTTTCAAAAACATCTGGACAGTCAGTCTCAGATGCCTGGGTACACACAGTGGTTTTAAAGTTTGCATTCTGCTTTCAGCCCCTTCCTTGATTCAAATCTTCCAACTTGCCTCTTTTACTGCACAGATTTAGCAGATCTACATGCAGCTCTTCCAAATCAAGGCGTTACTGCCCCAGATCCTGCAGCAGAAAGGTTACAGGGATTCTACTCAAAGCCAAAAAGGGCCAGAATTAATTCTGTCTTCATTCTGGCCCAGAAATTCCACATGGAATCCACCAGGTCTGTCAGTCTGCCTCCAACAGAGAGACTTTCTGGTCCCAGTGGACATGTCAAGGATGTGTACTTGCCTGTTTACATTTTCTCTCTGCATCAGAGATTCTTTTTCTTTGCTGTGGGTCCCCAGCACTTTCCTGCTAATCGGCCTTTCTTCCTGCGCATTCTCCGCCCCTGTGCTCACCTTGTTGCACCCCATTGTGGGATATCTGGAAAACCTTCCGTTAGGGGGAACAGTCGACATATGCCCTAGCCAACAGTGTGATTCAGGTCTTAAAAAGGTTTTGTTTGGTCCAGAGCTCCCAAAAGTCAGCATTGATGCCCTCTTATCGCTTGAAGGATCTGGACTTTATCCTAGACACAGCTCAAGCAAGTGTTATTTTTCCTCTGTAGCATCAGGTTGTCTTTCGCCTGGTGGCTCAGGAATCCAGCTCTAGAATTGTGTAAATCCTTCTGATCTCTTGGGGTATCCTCAATGGATGCCAGCCTCATGGGCTGGGGAAGAGTTCTAGACACCTTGTTGGCGCAGGAGACTTGGACGCCCTAGGAATCTCATCTCCTGGTCATCATCATAGAGCTGCGGGCAATTTGGTTGTCCCTACAGCCCTGGTCATCCTGACAGGAGGGCCTTCCAATCAAGCTCCAGTTGGACAATGCCATGGCAGGGGCAAACATCAACCATCAAGGAGGAATCAAATGTCTTGCTGTAACAAGAGAGATTGAAAGGGTTACAAAGTGGGCAGCCCTTCACTTTTCAGCCTTGCCTGCTGTTTACATTCTAGGTGTGCACAATTAGTAGGTGGACTTGCTCAGCTTGCAGTGCCTAAACCTGGGGGAGGGTGTTTAAGGACGCTGGATGCAGACCTCCCAGCCTCCAGGTTCAACAACAAACTGAACAGGGAGTTTATCTCCGGATCTAAAGAACCTGTGGAGGAAGCAGTGGTTGCTCTGGAATCAGTACAGTCTGATCCAAGCTTTTTCTTCCCGAAAGGCCTTCCTTGTCTTCTCCTCCAGGTCAAGATGGAGACCATTACGGTAATCCTCATAGCAATGGGGTGGCCCATGTGCTTGTGGTAATCTGACCTGATCTGACTCCTGGCATGGGATCTTCCAGATTGTCTGAATCTTCTGCCCCAGTTTGCCATCCTGTTTCACAGTGCTGGCTTTAATTACATTGGCTGTTGGAAAATTTCTGCCGAACGTACGATAAATTGCAAGGTTAATGTGTTTCCCGTCCGAACTGTCTGCACTAGGTATATGTAAAAAAACCAACAAAAAATTATTTATTTATGTCCACTGAACGATTTATCGGCCATTACATGATGGCACGATAGTTTGCGGTCACGGTCGAACGTTCGTTTTTCGAAAATGTGTTTGGCCGATTTTTCGTATAGTGTATGGCCAGCATGAGTCATGATGGACAGGGACCTCTCCAGATTGGTGGTTTTTAGAATGTTAAAAGATAAAAAAGTCCACCTGTGTGCCCACCAGTAACTCTGAAATTTTAATTCAGATCTCTTGCCTCTAAGCAGTTCAAAAACCACCCTTTGGAGCCCATCAGGGATATTCCCCTTTCCACTCTTTCAAGTTGCATTCCTTGCCACTATAACCTCTGCAAGGTGTGTGAGCTGACAGCTTTGTCCTGATCTTGCAAAAGGGGAACATTGTTGAGGCCTAGAGCCTCCTTCCTTATTCTGGGCTTTCACCTCAACTGGGACATTGTACTTCTGTCCCTCTGTCTGGCCTTAATACATCAGAACGAGATTTCCCTTCATTGCCTGGATGTAATTTGTGCTGTGCCTGTCTACCTTGCAGGCACTACTTCAATTAAAAAGACTGATAGACTTGTGGATATTAGGGAAGTCATATGTTTCCAAA
The DNA here is from genome assembly GCA_037952835.1 of Lithobates septentrionalis. NCBI lineage: Eukaryota > Metazoa > Chordata > Amphibia > Anura > Ranidae > Lithobates > Lithobates septentrionalis. Next base: position 4,294,347 of record JBBDGP010000070.1, on the reverse strand, counting down.
CCCTACAGAAAGAGTTCACCTTCCTGCCTCTCCAATCTTCTGCTATCTACAGGTTAAAAGTTTACCTGTTGGGAATACTTGAAGGGTCAACGCCCCCTTGATCCCTCCCATACTTTGAGCAGAAGAAAGGGCCTGCTCTCCCCCCGTTTAAAATCCTCCCTGTAGTCTTATAATAGCTAAACTATTTGCAAGTTTCTCCCTACTCACGAAAGTGGACCTCAGACATCAGTATCACCTTTGAGCAAGAGGATTGGGACCAGATCTGGGAAAACCATGAAATCTTCTCCAATAAATATTGCCCCGCTGGAGGCAAATTATAAAGTGCCTCCAATTGATATTTTCAACTTTGTTCCTAATTATCCATCGATTTGTGTGTGAAGTTGCGCTGACATGGGTTCCATATTACATGTGTTCTGATCTGCCTGATAGCTCAGATCTTTTAGACCCAAATGATTTCACGGTCATTGCTTACTTCACTTTTGTGCTCTTAAACAACCAGCAGAAGAATTAAAGAATTGTGTTCTACAATTCAATGTACAACCTCAATTCCCAAAAAGTTGGGATGCTGTGTAAAATCTACATGAAAACAATTCAGTACTTTGCAAATCTCATAAACCCATAAACCAATAGAAAACATTAAATGTTTTATAAAAAACAAGACCATTTACAAAAAGCTGTCAACCTAAGTGGTAATAACTAGGGATGGACCGAACACCCCCCGGTTCGTTTCTCATCTAGAACATGCGAACAGGCAAAAGATTCATTTGAACACGCGAACACCGTTAAAGTCTATAGGACTCGAACGTTAAAAATCAAAAGTGCTAATTTTAAAGGCTAATATGCAAGTTATTGTCATAAAAAGTATTTGGGGACCTGGGTCCTGCCCCAGGGGACATGTATCAATGCAAAAAAAAGTTTTAAAAACAGCAGTTTTTTCGGGAGCAGTGATTTTAATAATGCTTAAAGATGAAACAATAAAAGTGAAATATTCCTTTAAATTTCGTACCTGGGGGGTGTCGATAGTATGCCTGTAAAGTAGCACATGCTTCCCGTGTTTATAACAGTCTGAGAGCAAAATGACATTTCTAAAAGAAAAAAAAGTCATTTAAAAGTGCTAGCGCTAGTGCCGGCTATTAATGAATTGTCGCTCCCGACAATACACATAAGTCATTGGAAGTCATTGAGAAAAAAAAAAAAAGTGTGGGGGTCCCCCAAAATTCCATTACCAGGCCCTTCAGGTCTGGTATGAATTTTAAGGGGAACTCCGTGCCAAAATTCCACACCAGACCCTTATCCGAACACGCAACCTGGAAGGCCACAGGAAGAGGGGGGGGGACGAGAGAGCGCCCCCCCCTGAACCGTACCAAGCCACAAGCCCTCAACATTGGGAGGGTGCTTTGGGGTAGGCCCCCAAAGCACCTTGTCCCCATGTTGATGGGGAGAAGGGCCTCATCCCCACAACCCTTGCCCGGTGGTTGTGGGGGTCTGCGGGCAGGGGGCTTATCGGAATCTGGAAGCCCCCTTTAACAAAGGGGACTCCCAGATCTCGGGCCCCCCCGTGTGAAATGGTAATGGGGTACATTGTACTCCTACCATTTCACCCAAAAAAGTGACAAAAAAGGGGGTTTCTCATGACGCGTCAGAGGGGGCGGGGTTAGGCGTACATGTCACTGGGTAACCCCGGCATTGCCCCTTGCGTCAGAGGGGGCGGAGTCACCCGTCCACGTCACGGGTGGCCCTGCCATCGGTTATTTAAGAACTGTCATCCGAGTTGTGCGTCATTCTGACGGGCGCCTCCTATGGAGGAGGCTGTATCGTTCGTGGATCATAGAAGGATTACATCGCTGGAATTTTTTTTTTTAATTATTGAAGGACTTGTGCCAAGCTGTGTGTGTGTGTGTTTTTTTTTTTTACATTTTTTTGTCACTTTTTTGGGTGAAATGGTACGAGTACAATGAACCCCATTACCATTTCACACGGGGGGGGGGGCGGGATCTGGGAGTCCCCTTTGTTAAAGGGGGCTTCCAGATTCCGATAAGCCCCCCCGCCCGCCGACCCCCACAACCACCGGGCAAGGGTTGTGGGGATGAGGCCCTTCTCCCCATCAACATGGGGACAAGGTGCTTTGGGGGGGGCTACCCTATGCACCCTCCCAATGTTGAGGGCATGTGGCCTGGTACGGTTCAGGAAGAGGGGGGGGGCGCTCTCTCGTCCCCCCCCTCTTTTCCTGCGGCCTGCCAAGTTGCATGCTCAGATAAGGGTCTGTTGTGGATTTTTGGGGGAACCCCACGCCATTTTTAAAAAAAAAATTGCTGCGGAGTTCCCCTTAATATCCATACTAGACCTGAAGGGCCTGGTAATGGAATTTTGGGGGACCCCCATGCATTTTTTTTTTTGTTTTATTTTATTCTTCAATGAATTTTATGTGTATTGTCTGGACCGACAATTCATTAACCACTTCAGCCCCGGAAGGATTTACCCCCTTCCTGACCAGAGCACTTTTTACAATTTGGCACTGCGTCGCTTTAACTGCTAATTGCGCGGTCATGCAATGCTGTACCCAAACGAAATTTGCGTCCTTTTCTTCCCACAAATAGAGCTTTCTTTTGATGGTATTTGATCACCTCTGCCGTTTTTATTTTTTGCGCTATACACGGAAAAAGACCGAAAATTTTGAAAAAAAATGATATTTTCTACTTTTTGTTCTAAAAAAAATCCAATAAACTCAATTTTAGTCATACATTTAGGCCAAAATGTATTCGGCCACATGTCTTTGGTAAAAAAAATGTCAATAAGTGTATATTTATTGGTTTGCGCAAAAGTTATAGCGCCTACAAACTAGGGTACATTTTCTGGAATTTACACAGCCTTTAATTTATGACTGCCTATGTCGTTTCTTGAGGTGCTAAAATGGCAGGGCAGTACAAAACCCCCACAAATGACCCCATTTTGGAAAGTAGACACCCCAAGGAAATTGCTGAGAGGCATGTTGAGCCCATTGAATATTCATTTTTTTTGTCCCAAGTGATTGAATAATGACTTAAAAAAAAAAAAAAAATTACAAAAAGTTGTCACTAAATGATATATTGCTCACACAGGCCATGGGCATATGTGGAATTGCACCCCAAAATACATTTAGCTGCTTCTCCTGAGTATGGGGATACCACATGTGTGGGACTTTTTGGGATCCTAGCCGCGTACGGGGCCGCGAAAACCAATCACTGCCTTCAGGATTTCTAAGGGCGTACATTTTTGATTTTACTCCTCACTACCTATCACAGTTTTGAAGGCCATAAAATGCCCAGATGGCATAAAACTCCCCCAAATGACCCCATTTTGGAAAGTAGACACCCCAAGCTATTTGCTGAGAGGCATGGTGAGTATTTTGCAGCTCTCATTTGTTTTTGAAAATAAAGAAAGACGAGAAAAATATTTTTTTTTTCTTTTTTCCATTTTCAAAACTTTGTGACAAAAAGTGAGGTCTGCAAAATACTCACTATACCTCTCAGCAAATAGCTTGGGGTGTTTACTTTCCAAAATGGGGTCATTTGGGGGGGGGGGGGGGGGGTTTGCCACCTGGGCATTCCATGGCCTCCGAAACTGTGATAGGCAGTGAAGAGTGAAATCAAAAATTTACGGCCTTAGAAAGCCTGAAGGTGGTGCTTGGTTTTCGGGGTCCCATACGCGGCTAGGCTCCCAAAAAGTCTCACACATGTGGTATCCCCCCGTACTCAGGAGAAGCAACAGAATGTATTTTGGGGTGTAATTTCACATATTCCCATGGCATGTTTGAGCAATATATCATTTAGTGACAACTTTGCGCAAAAAAAAATAAAAAAAATAAAAAATTGTCTCTTTCCCGCAACTTGTGTCACAATATAAAATATTCCATGGACTCGGCATGCCTCTCAGCAAATAGCTTGGGGTGTCTACTTTCCAAAATGGGGTCATTTGGAGGGGTTTTGAACTGTCCTGGCATTTTATGCACAACATTTAGAAGCTTATGTCACACATCACCCACTCTTCTAACCACTTGAAGACAAAGCCCTTTCTGACACTTTTTGATTACATAAAAAAATATTTTTTTTTGCAAGAAAATTACTTTGAACCCCCAAACATTATATATTTTTTTACAGCAAATGCCCTACAGATTAAAATGGTGGGTGTTTCATTTTTTTTTTTCACACAGTATTTGCGCAGCGATTTTTCAAACGCATTTTTTGGGGAAAAAACACACTTTTTTAAATTTTAATGCACTAAAACACACTATATTGCCCAAATGTTTGATGAAATAAAAAAGATGATCTTAGGCCGAGTACATGGATACCAAACATGACATGCTTTAAAATTGCGCACAAACGTGCAGTGGCGACAAACTAAATACATTTTTAAAAGCCTTTAAAAGCCTTTACAGGTTACCACTTTAGATTTACAGAGGAGGTCTACTGCTAAAATTACTGCCCTCGATCTGACGTTCGCGGTGATACCTCACATGCATGGTGCAATTGCTGTTTACATTTGACGCCAGACCGACGCTTGCGTTCGCCTTAGTGCGAGAGCAGGGGGGACAGGGGTGCTTTTTTTTTTTTCTTTATTATTCTTATTTTTTTTTATCTTATTTTTAAACTGTTCCTTTCATTTTTTTTTTTTTAATCATTTTTATTGTTATCTCAGGGAATGTAAATATCCCCTATCATAGCAATAGGTAGTGACAGGTACTCTTTTTTGAAAAAATTGGGGTCTATTAGACCCTAGATTTCTCCTCTGCCCTCAAAGCATCAGACCACACCAAGATCGGTGTGATAAAATGCTTTCCCAATTTCCCAATGGCGCTGTTTACATCCGGCGAAATCTAAGTCATAAAATGCTCGTAGCTTCCGGTTTCTTAGGCCATAGAGATGTTTGGAGCCACTCTGGTCTCTGATCAGCTCTATGGTCAGCTGGCTGAATCACCGGCTGCATTTTCAGGTTCCCTGTTGAGACAGGAGAGCCAGAGAACAAACACGGAAGACGTTGGGGGGGGGGGGCATTCCCTCCCACGGCTTGTAAAAGCAGTCTAGAGGCTAATTAGCTGCTAGGATTGCTTTTACATGAAAGCCGACCGCTGGCTGAAAAGAATGATACCAAGATGATACCTAAACCTGCAGGCATCATTCTGGTATAACCACTCAAAGTCGTGAATGGCGTACCTGAAGACTAAAAAAATGGTTAACAATAAAGCACAGTAAACGGTAAAGTATAAAAAATTGCATACCTGAAAAGCAAACATGATAAAACATAATAACAATAAAACATTGCAGAATAGAATACAGTAAAAAAGAGCAGAACAATAGAGAGAATAGAGAGAGAGAGAACAATAAAACGACAACTATTTTTTTTTTATTTTATATTTTTGTATGTGTTTTTTTTTTTTTTTACACTTTTTTTTGTAACTGTAACTTTTATAACTGTAACCGGTTCCAGGTTCGGGTCTCTCAAAATGCGATGGCATCTTGGGAGACCCTGTGAAAGTGTGCCTAGTCTGTGGAATGCTGTACCCTACGCTAATACTCAACTAGTGAATGGTAGCGTTCAAAACATTCACCAATGCAAAGACCAGGATTGTCAGGACTGGAGGGACAATAATAGCGGGTGTCACGCCTATATCCGTGCTTGCTGCAGACACAACATCTTTTTTGGGGGGGGTTCGTTGGGTAGGGGTACTCGGGAGGACATAAAAAATGCCTCTCATGCAGCCGACTGCATTTGGTTGGGGATGTGAATGGGGGAAGTACGGGCGCTGCAGAAGCGGTGGGTTCCCAATTAGGATTGGCGAATGCAGCAGGAAGGGCACGACGGGCCTGTGTTTGTCTTTTTGGTGGCAGCGGGACACTACTTGTGCTTGCCACCTCACCAGCTTGAACTGCACTTATGGGACTCGCCACGTCACCAAGTGTTACTGCAGTGCTGGTTTGACTACGACCGGGGTGTACTAGGCCGCTGGTGCTTGCCAGTTCACCAAAACGCTACCAAAAAAAACTGTTAGCGATCGCAGGATCAGGCCTGACTCTTTTAGTTTAGTGTTTTGTAAGTGACAGTGATGGATCGATACTGCACTTGGGTGGGCTGGGCCGGGCGGAGGGGCAAAACGCAGGTGCTAGCAGGTATCTGGGCTGATCCCGCTTTTTGGGAACCCTAAACTGCTGGGGACGCTAGTATAGATCTGATCGGATCAGATATTGATCCGATCAGATACTATACCACTAAGGGAGGTGTACGGTGCGTGCGTGGGTGTTAGCGGTACTGGCGCTAACCTGACGCTGCCTGGGGCTGGTGCTTGCCAGTTCACCAAAACGCTACCAAGAAAACTGTTAGCGATCGCAGGGATCAGGCCTGACTCTGAACGCTTCAGTTATGCGTTTAGTGTTTTGTAAGTGACAGTGATCGATCGATACTGCACTTGGGTGGGCTGGGCGGAGGGGCAAAACGCAGGTGCTAGCAGGTATCTGGGCTGATCCCGCTAACACTGCGTTTTTGGGAACCCTAAACTGCTGGGGACGCTAGTATAGATCTGATTGGATCAGATATTGATCCGTACAGATACTATACCACTAAGGGAGGCGCATGCTGCGTGCGTGGGTGTTAGCGGTACTGGCGCTAATCTGACGCTGCCTGGGGCGACGCATATCACCGCCGGGCGATCAGGGGGCTAAACCTTTATTCGGTAATAAACGGCGGGTGCCCTGACACTATAAAAGATAAACGAACTAACCAGCGTCACCCGTAACAGTTATATGGTGATCAGTGGTGAAAGGGTTAACTAGGGGGCAATCAAGGGGTTAAAACATTTATTAGGTAGTATATGGGGGTCCCTGTCGCTATAAAACGCTGACGGCGAACCTAAATATTTACGTCCCTAACTAGCGTCACCAGCGACACTAATACAGCGATCAGAAAAATGATCGCTTAGTGACACTGGTGACGGGGTGATCAAGGGGTTAAAACTTTATTAGGGGGGGTTAGTGGGGTACCCTAGACCTAAAGGGGGGTAACAGTAACTGTCCCAACACTGTAACTGTCACAAACTGACACTATGCAGTAATCAGAAAAAAAAAAAAAAACCTGCTTGGTGTCAGTTTGTGACAGGGGGGGGGTGATTGGGGGGGGATCGGGGTGTTTTGTATGCCTGGCATGTTCTACTGTGTTGTGTTGTGTTTGTGCAGTCACTCACATGTCGTTTCCTCGGCCCGGAACGGAAAATACCGAGCCGAGGAGAGATGACATCATTTCCTCTGCCTCTGTGTACAATACAGAGGCAGGGAAATGATCCCATTGGCTGGGAGCGATCGCGAGGGGGGGGCCACGAATGGATGGCCTCCCCCTCACCACCGATCGCCGGGGAAGATTTGCCGACCGCCGCAGGCACCGGGGGGGGGGGGGGGTCCGATCGGACCCCCCACCCGCGGGCAGGCAGGGACGTACAGGTAAGCCCTTTTGCCTGCCCGTGCCGCCCTGTCGACGTACATCTGTGTGCGGCGGTCGGCAAGTGGTTAATAGCTGGCTTTCGAATTTGCCGCAAACACCCCAAATTGTTCGCTGTTCAGCGAACGGGTGAACAGCCAATGTTCGAGTTGAACTCATGTTCGACTCGAACAGACAGCCCATTCCTAGTAATAACATGGAAAATCATAAGCAAAAGATTGCCGCTCCAATCTCTCAAATCTGTATCAAGACACCCGCCCTAATGGAACTCACAGGTGCTGGCTCTGCACAAGCTTGAGGAAAGAAAAAAAATCATGGACGGCCGCACACCATAGAAGGCATCTTTATTGATATGAAGAAATAAAATCCAAATGCAGTCACCTCGTGTACAGGGAGGAACAGGAAAGATAGCTAACATGTTTCACGCCCCATCATGGCGCTTATTCATAGCTCAGCTTTTATTTCTTCATATCAATAAAGATGCCTTCTATGGTGTGCGGCCGTCCAGGATTTTTTTCTTTCCTCAATAACATGGAAAAGCTGGACTTTTTGCAACTGATCAGGTTAATTGGCAGTAACTCAGTAACATGATTCGATAAAAAAAAAAGGCATCTTACTCAGAAATAAAGATGGGCAGATGATCAGAATGTCTCAGAAATATGATTGTTAAGCCACTGAAGTAAAAAGCTCCCATCCCCTCTGTATTATAACAATAGGTTCCCCATGTGCCTGTGTTGTATAATAAATATGCTTATCTGTATCAATAACACATCGGCTCCCAGTGTTCAGGTGCCTCCTCTCTCCTCTGCCCAGCTGACATTTACAGTGGGCGGGGCCAAGCACTGACGCTGATGTCAGCCGGAGAGAGAGCCGAGGAGTCACGTGATTGCAGGAAACTGCTGTAATCTTGGTGCAGATGAGCATATTTATTATATAAAACAGACACAGGGGAACTTATTGTGACAAAACAGAGGAGATGGGAGCATTATATATTTAATAGGAGACGTAGGGGGGAGAGGACACAGGAGACAGAGAGCAGGGCTGCAGATGATGGAGGCACGTAAACAGACCGCGGTGTCAGGGCTCAGCACCCATGATATACTGTGGTCAGTTTACAGGGTGGAGGGTATAGGAAGGCAAGATCAGCCAGGTTTTTATTTTTAGGTGTTACAGGGGGCCAAATGACACAGCACAAGCACTGTGCTGTATAACATGCTTTTAAGGGAACGGGATATGTTGTGTTTGTTAACCCCAACAAAAAAAAAAAACGCTTTTAAAACAGGCATGATTCTGCATGGGCTCCGGAATACTTAAAAAAATTACTGCCTGTGAACATAATTTGTCGTGCTATCAAAAAATGCAAGATCCAGAAACGCTGCTGTCTTTTCTGGGCCAAAGCTGATTTAAAATGGTCTGTTGCAAAGTGGAAAACTGCTCTGTGATCAGACAAGTCTAAATTTGATAATTAACAAACAATAGTGTGCTACAATTAACTTCCTAATAAAGTGCACAGGCTCCTATAGAGCAGTGATAATGGTGACTAATATGTCAATAATGTGTATAAGACTGCAATAAACATAAAAATTAGATACCTAAAATAAATGTGTTCAGTCATCAATAATAAAGGCATACATCCCCCCTCCGGATTCAAAAAAAGTTAGCCAAAAATACAAATAGTCCCAAATTCTACATAATAAAATGGTTCATGGGGAGGGAAAATAGTTTCTCGGTATGGTTAAGCAGGAAAAAAAAAAACACTCCTAGCGGGCTGCACAGTATTGGTAGTACTCTGCTAATTCATCACGCTCCCCCTCTCGGTTCCTCCGATTATAATAATAATTTATCAAGGGTAGCTACCCTTGATAAAGTCACGTGACATATGACGCAACGCATCAGGAGGAGCCAGTGACAACATCTTATGTGTCTGTGGTGAGCACAGTGGATGCGGTATGAGGGAAGGAATTTGTTACGAGCGTTTGATTGTTCGTGAGCGCTGGTTATTTCACAAGTATATGTGAGTGGATCCGCCTGTGCTTTTGATGATATGTTGCATATGTTGATCATTGCGCAATGATTTGTTTCTTTTATTCTATGGGAGAATTATTATAATCGGAGGAACCGAGAGGAGGAGCGGGATGAATTAGCAGAGTACTACCAATACTGTGCAGCCCGCTGGGAGTGTTTTTTTTTTCCTGCTTAACCACACCGAGAAACTGTTTTATTTTCCCTCCCCATGAAGCATTTCATTATGTAGAATTTGGGACTATTGGTATTTTTGGATAACTTTTTTGAATCCGGAGGGGGGTGTATGCCTTTATTATTGATGACTGAACACATTTATTTTAGGTATCTAATTCTATCTAACACATTATTGTTAAAGCGGAGTTCCACACAAAAATGGAACTTCCGCTTTTCGGAACCCTCCCCCCCTCCGGTGTCACATTTGGCACCTTTCAGGGGGGAGGGAGGTGCAGATACCTGTCAAAGACAGGTATTTGCACCCACTTCCGGCATAGACTCCCATGGGAGTCTATGCCTCTTCCCGTCCCGACCGCGCTGTCTGCTGGGAACACACAGCTCCCAGCAGAGAGCGGGGACCACTAGGGACGCGCAGCGCGACTCGCGCATGCACAGTAGGGAACCGGGAAGTGAAGCCGCAACGCTTCACTTCCTGATTCCCTCACCTAGGACGGCGGCGGCAGCTGCCGAGAACCGAGCGGGTTCTCGGCGTCCCCTGCCGACATCGCTGGACCCCAGGACAGGTAAGTGGCAATGTATTAAAAGTCAGCAGCTGCAGTATTTGTAGCTGCTGGCTTTGAATATTTTTTTTTTTTTTTTTGGCGGTGTGGGTGAACCCCCGCTTTAATTATCATTATTATTTTAGGTGTCAGATCACTGTGAGCATGGTTGCAGCTTAATTATTTCCTAATGATATATATTTAATCACTATATCAGCGCTTCAGTACACCTTTTGCACAAATCTAAATTTGACATTCTTTTTGGCACTGCATCCTCCAGACTAAAGAGAAGGACCTTCCAGCCTGTTATCAGCGATCCATTCAAAAGCCTGCATTCTGGTGGTATGGGAGTGCATTAGTGCGTATGGAATGGGCAGCTTGCACATGTGGAAAGGCACCATTAATGCTGAAAGATAATTTCAGATTTTAGAGCAGCGTATACTCCTATCTAGACATTTTTGTCAGAGGAAGACCTTGCATATTTCAGCAGGACAATGCTAAAATGCATACTGCATCTATGACAGCAGCGTGGTTTCATAGTAGTAGAGTCCGAGTGCTTAACCAGCCTTTCTGCAGTCCAGACCTTTCACAAATTGAAAATTATTTATTGCATGTTGAAACAAAAAATAAAACAAAGAACACCCAGGACTGTTGAGCAGTTAGAATCCTATATCTGGCAACAATGGAAAAACATTCCTTTCCCAAAACTCCAGCAACTGGTCACCTCAGTTTCCTGATGTTTACAATGTTAAAAGAAGAGGGATGTTAAACGGTGGTAAACCTAACCCTGTCCCAACTTTTTAGAGATGCGTTGCTATCATCAATTTCAAAATTACCTTATTTTCTTAAATTACTACATTTTCTCAATTTAAACATTTATTATGTTTTCTATTGTGAATAAAATATGCATTATATGAGATTTGCAAATCATTGCATTCTGTATTAATATTCAGTTTTTCTGTTCAGATGTTCTCTCAACCCTTCCAGGTGGATATTCAAGCGTTGGGTCCATCAGGTGGTTCTTTGAACTACTGGTGGCCCCAAGTAACTCTTGTTGTGTGGGCCTGTTAGTGTTTTATTAATGTTGCCTATCTTTCTGTTGGACTGCCTTTGGACATTCTAATAGTCATTGAATCATGTGTCCCTCAATGAGCAAAAAATGTGTTATTGAGAGGCACGGGTCTCGCCCCTCTGTGTTTGCTGTAGGGAGCAGTATAACCCAATAGTCTCTAAATCTTTTATCCCTCCAATGAGCTTCAATAAATAGATTTTTCAGTAAGTCTAAAAATGCATTTTTATTAAATCGCAGACTAGGACTCCTACCAGTGCAATATCCCTCTTCTTCCAGTAGGTGGCTACATTGTAATATTTTATTTTGGCAGTAATAAAACCACTATTATGACTGCATTGGGAGATTCATCATCCATGTACTGATTCACATGATGAAAACTGACCTGTTGCTTGGGAACAGAATATTCACCCTTTTGTATTGTGTGTTCGAGTTACTCGGGTCAAAAATGTAATATAGATATTTGCAAATAGTTTTTACCAGCAAAATACTTTTGGAATTGTTTTCAAGATTTTTTTGTTTTTTTTTGTCTTCTCTCTAGCTAACTGTAGACAGTACTGAGCAGGGCTCTTACGTTGCGGCAATGGAGACTTTCACTAACCTGGGCCCAATTGTGGACATGTGTGTAGTGGATCTTGAAAGACAGGGACAAGGACAGGTGAGATTATCTTTCCCCTAATTCTTCATGTTAACTTTTTGGTGTCTGTCCTTAAGGTTAAGTCACTGTGTTTTATCTACAGCTTGTTACCTGCTCTGGAGCGTTCAAGGAAGGTTCGCTGCGGATTATCAGAAATGGCATTGGCATTCATGAGCATGCCAGCATCGACTTACCAGGGATCAAAGGTGCTGATTAACCCCACAGCGGACAATATAGTTTAGACTAGGGCTTTTCGTACACATTAACTGGTTCTGAACATTGATTTTTATAGATTTTATTTGGCGTATTTGGATTTATCTTTTCATCTATTTTACATAATGTCAGATTGCTAGCGTTAGCTGTACAATCTGTTTCCTCTACTCTTGTGTAATTTTCTGTGCTCCCTTTATCAGGCCTGTGGCCTCTCAGAGTTGCTGCCAGTCGTGAAACAGATGACACGTTGGTCCTGTCTTTTGTTGGGCAGACCAGGTGAGCTGTGAATTGAGAATTGTTCTCCCTAGGCCCCTACTCGCTATTGGAAGACTAAACTGTGACTTGTTTGCAGAGTTTTGACCTTGTCTGGAGAAGAGGTGGAAGAGACCGACCTTGCTGGTTTTGTTGACGATCAGCAGACCTTTTTCTGTGGCAATGTGGCACATCAGCAGCTCATTCAGGTAGGGGACTCTTTCTCATCCTCCTTTTTTTTTTTTTTAAACATTATATTTAAACTTCTTGTGGATCAGCTTGTTCTTGGTATAACATCTCTGTTTATACCTATACAGATAACCTCAGCATCAGTGCGTCTGGTGTCTCAAGACCCCCAGAGCTTGGTGAGTGAGTGGAAGGAGCCCCAGGGTCGTAAAGTCAGTGTCTGTTCCTGCAACAGCCGTCAAGTTCTACTTGCTGTGGGAAGAGTCCTTTACCATCTAGAAATCCACCCCGGAGAACTTAGACAGATGAGGTATGTCAGTAAAATTATTTTTCCTTCTGTTAAACTCTCCTCCCTTCTGCTACTCTCCTCCCTTTCTACATGTTTCTATTTATCAACCTTATTATCTTTTTACCTTTTTATACTGGTGCATTTCCATAACACATTTGTTTACTGCACAGCTGTACTGAAATGGAACATGAAGTTGCCTGTTTAGATGTGACCCCGCTGAAAGGCAGTGACACAATGTCCTCACTTTGTGCTATTGGCCTTTGGACTGACATCTCTGCCCGAATCCTAAGTTTGCCAGATTTTCAGTTGTTGCACAAGGAGATGCTGGGGGGCGGTAAGACAAGTTGACCTTCATGTGGTTGAAATATTTGTGTTATTTTTCTTAATTTTCTATGAAATACAACATACCGTATTTTTCGCTCCATAAGACGCACCTAGGTTTTAGAGGTTGAAAACAAGAAAAAAAAATATTCTGAACCAAATGGTGTACTAAAATATTTTCCAGTGCCCATGAAATGCGGAGTGACCATTGCCATAGAAAATGCAGAGTGACCATTGCCTTACCTGATGTTATCCCAGCAGCCTGCCTATTCCTCCTGTCCTCTGTCCGCCCTCCTCCTCCTCTCCGGCCATCGTTCCTGGGAGCCGACTCTTGCCTTCTCCTCTTCCTCCAGCCGCTCCTGTCAGAGTTCCCGGCCCTGCGGCTCTCTCTGCCTCTATGGTGCCGGGCTCCCCGAGGGACAGCTGGCACTTCTCCCTCCTCCATCAGGCCCATAGTGGCCTGTTTTTCTGTCTCGCCCGGCACCCACGGGGGTTTGGAAGTATGTCCCCGCTCTCCTGTCTTTCTTCCAGTGGTGGTGGCGGGAGGCGATGCGAACGGTGGCATGGGGCAGTGCCGGAGGGCGGTTCCTGTCGTATATTCACACCATAAGACGCAGGAACATTTTCCCCCATATTTCTGGGGGGAAAAAGTGTGTCTTATGGTCCGAAAAATACGGTACAATATTTTCTGCTGTGATCATCATTTTAGAAAGTATATCATTTTTAATTCTTGATGCTGAAAATGAAAATTATTGGGGAAAATAATGGTCACTATAGCTTAGTGAAATGAGGCGACATTCTTTCACTGTGTAGTGCTCTGTATTAAGGTTAACATTTTTTATTCTCTTTTTTTCAGAGATTATTCCAAGATCCATCCTTATGACTTCATTTGAGAACAGTCACTACTTGCTGTGTGCGTTGGGTGATGGTGCTCTGTTCTATTTCAGCCTCAACACAGAGACAGGTAAACAGAGAATTATGATGTAGCTGTAATGTTTAACAGAGCAAAAAAAAGTGTAAGCATAAGGTAGTGCTGCTTTTATACAACAATTCTAAAAGTAAAATTTTTTTGTTACTAAACCCAGGACCCTGCATTCACTATATCTGGTCTCCCACAGCACACAAAACATGCAATAGTTTTAGTAAATAAAAACTGCTAAATAACTTTTTTCTTCAGCAGTATATAGCAGTCTTGTGACTTTTTTAACAGTATCTGGTTAAATCTTGTAGGAGTTTTCATTCTACTGACTGTTCTATGAGGCTGTAGGGCCCCTGACCCTCTGTCTGGAAAGTGCTGATTGAACCTGTGCTGATCACATGCACCCTCCCAAGGAAAAAAAAACAAAAAAAACCGCTAGCAATACACACATGAGCTGAGCATGTGCAGAGTGACTCCAAAGGCTTTGTTTTATCAGGAGATGGATTGGGGATAGTGGAAGAAGGGGCGGATCAGAGAAGATAGGATCAAACAGCCTTTTTACACAATGCGGCAGATTAACCCCTTAGGTTCTACAGTGAGTAGAACGAGCATGCTTTTCTGCATATACACGCTGATTTTAATGGTGTGGGTTTAGTAACGCTTAAAAATAAAAAAATTATTATTTCCCTTTGGGATTAAAAAAGTATTCTAAATCTGAAATTCCCAATTTGAGGTGGCGCTGTGACCCCCTTACAGATCGAACATAAGTATATTCTACACCTGATCCACAGTGATGGTATTCTAAGGGGATTAAATATCTGTGCCATTTATAAACGGCACAGGGTTTTAAGTCCATTTACCAATTGCGCGCTGACTTTGACCTACCATGCACCTAATTGTTTTACTACTATCATCTCCGACATTCTGTCCGTGTCCAATTTGGTTCTCTGGACAATCCTAGTAGAGTGCCTTTAATGAAGAAAATGTTAAGACATCCAGATGCTACCAAACTTATCTCCACCTATTATGCTGCCCTCACCACAGACTGTAACCCTAGATTCTGGGTTGCTCAGACGAAGTCTGAATTTAGTGACACGTATAAAGCCTCAGTCGTATCCTCTAGGCACTGCATTATACAGCTAAAGATCTTTCACCACTCCCACCAAGTTATATAAAATGGGGTTGTCCCTCTCCGCTGAATGTTTTAAAGGATGTCACCAAACTGCTGATTTCTTACACTGCTTCTGGACCTGCCCCATGGTTCAGGACTTTGGGATAGATATAGGTTCCTTTATTTCCTCCGCACTATGTCTGCCAAACATCATGAATCCCAAGAACTGCCTCCTGGGCATTTTTGGCGACTTGCTCATCCCCTCTCATGCTAAGAAACTACTCTGCATCTTATATTTTTACGTGAAGAAGGCCATTTTATTATAATGGTAGGGATCGCAGTCTCCAACGAGACCCCTGTGGTTTAAATTAATCAACGACCGTCTTGCCATTGTATAAACTCACATTTGAGACTCAGAAAAGAGCTAAAACATTTAATAAAATTTGGGTCAGATGGATAGCTAGCCCTTTGACTCTCACCCCAGGGTCAATATGCTAGCTATATTATTCTTTGGTTATGCTAACCACCCTATTCATTTCAGTTACTTGACTCGAAACTCTGTTACCTGTATAGTTCCTTGTAACTCAATTTTTATTAACCACAAGAGATGTGTGTGATGATAATCAACTATTATTATTTATTGCTTGTTTGAGTGCATAGCCCTTTTCTGTGCACTGCGTTGGGCAACAAACGTTTTCTTTTATGTGTGTAAGTTTGTCTTTAAAATCAATTAAACATATCTTTAAAAAAGAAAAAGTATATTTTACACCTCGCTTGATCACGCGTGAAAAACATTTCCACAATATGTGCTCTTAATAAAAGCGCTCTATGCCAATCAAATGTATGAGAGAAATGGTGATCTGGTGAGTGTCTGGCCTGCAGGGAATGGTATTTTCACATAAGTCATGAAAGATTTTCACACATAGATGGATGTTACTGAAGATTATTAGTGAAAATTGAGGGCATGAAGAGCACATATTGTGGACGTTTTTTTCAAGTGTGATTACACGAAGTGTACAACATGCTTATGATGATCTGAAGGGGTCACAGCACCACCTCAAATTGGGAATTTTTATTTTTTTGGAAAATTGGACATTTTCTAATTTATTTTTGTATTCTTTTTTTTGTAAGGTGGCAGTGGTGTTTTATATTTATATACATAGGAGTGGTTGTGTCTCCTGGGTGCAGAGCATATTTAGATTTATGAAGTGTTGCTTCTTTTATACATCAGGTTATTTCGGAATGTTGTAGATCAGGTTTCATTCATGATTTTCCATTAATTAAATACGGATTTTAAATGTTTACTCTTATCAAAAAGAGTATTTTCAAACCAACATGTGGTTTGTTTAGTATTCAAGTATTGTTTTCACTGTACCAGTTAAAAACTGTACCACTAAATACATGCAAATGAGAAGGGATCTTAGATTTCCACTGGCTTGTTAGAGGATCTTTGCTTATACTATAGAAGATATTGGTATCAATATATAAGTGTCTTTAGCATTCTTGTGGTCTCATTTAAAGTAATTTCTTTCTTTGTTCCAGGTCTTTTGAGTGACAGAAAAAAGGTCACATTGGGAACACAGCCCACAGTGTTGAGGACGTTCCGTTCTCTGTCCACAACAAATGTATTTGCTTGTTCTGATCGGCCGACTGTCATCTACAGCAGCAACCATAAACTTGTTTTCTCCAATGTTAACTTGAAGGAAGTCAACTATATGTGCCCATTAAACTCAGAGGGTTATCCTGATAGGTAAAACTTTTCTGTTAATATAATGGTGATAGGACATGCATTACCTACAGTCTAATGTTACGTAAACAGTTTGTGATGGAAGCAACTGTGATACCTTAGTGGCCCCACATTTAGCATTGGAATATGCTGGTTCTGATGGCTGTTAGTCTTTTTTTAAAGTGTATCGCTAGAGATTTTTTTGTAGGATGGTAAAGACTTGGGTCCTTTGTTAAGTTTTTTTTTTATTACAGCCAGTGTCCCCTTTAAGGGAGGTTCACAGCTCTATTTGTACTGCTGACCATTGCCACTGAGAGTGAAAGTGGGGGGAAATACAAGATTTTAGAATTGTCCCCAGGATAAGAGGTAAGGGGAAATGCGGGCACCTGAGGAATTCCTGTAATGTAGGCAGATTTTCTCTAATTCCCTCTTGTGTATGACACAGGAAATGAGGGAAAATTTCCCCGTTATTACATAAACAGTAATAGCTGTTTTTTACCTTTCTTACTCAATCCAAAACAAAAAGAAAATGTGTCTGTAAATACTTTAAAACTGTGTCACGACAATAGTATACATTTTTATTAACCTATTTTGGAGGGTCATCCTTTTTGTCAAAACTCAAAAATAAAGTGCTATCATGTGGGGCGGCACAGTGCTGTAGTGGGTATCACTCTCACCTAGCAGTAAGAAGGGTCGCTGGTTCAAATCCCAACCACAACACTACCTGCCTGGAGTTTGCAATGTTCTCCCTGTGCCTGCGTGGGTTTCCTCCGGGTACTCTGGTTTCCTCCCACACTCCAGACATGCTGGTAGGTTAATTGGATCCTGTCTAAATTGTCCCTATGTATAACCATGAGTTAGGGACCTTAGATTGTAAGCTCCTTGAGGGTAGGGACTGATGTGAATGTACAATGTATATGTAAAGCACTGCGCAAAATTGACGGCGCTATATAAGTACCTGAAATAAATAAAAATAAATAAATTCATAGAAAATTAATCACCATTAAATCTAATTCTGTATTTTGCTACGTTCTGTTCTTTACAGCTTGGCCCTAGCTAACAATAGCACACTAACCATTGGAACTATTGATGAAATCCAGAAACTGCATATCAGAACTGTACCACTCTATGAATCTCCTAGGTAGGTCTGTTGAAGAGATACATTAGAAATTGTTACATGTAATGGGTAAACTTGCACTAATGATGGCTTTCTCATGCTTGTAGGAAAATTTGCTATCAGGAGGTGTCTCAATGTTTTGGCGTTCTGTCTAGTAGAACAGAGGTTCAGGACGCTAGTGGCGGAAGCTCTCCTCTACGACCAAGTGCAAGCACTCAGGTGAAATTATGTTCCTGGTCATTTTATATATTGGCCAGAGCAAAATCAACTCATGTGGATGAGTATGGAGCAGCTGTGCAACAAGTGTTTTGTTCAACTTGTAAAGAAATCTTGGTGCCATTATCTGATTATGCTGTAAACACCTATACTGAGCAAAAGAAAATGTATAGCTGGTAAAAAAAGGTTATACGTGCCGCTGAGAGCCTGAGCCGACTGTCCCCCATCCCCTCCACAGCCCAACCCTCCAGTGAGCGAGGAGGGGGCGGATCAGAGAGCTGTGACTGACAGTCTGCAGTCTTTAACTGATCTTACAAGTAGGGTTGCACCGATCCCGCTTTTTTATCAGTGAGTACAAGTACCGATGCTTTGGGTCAAGTACTCACCGATACCGAGTAACGATACTTTGCGTGGCAAATTGCGTCAACGCAAAAAATATTTTGGCACAAATCGCACTGGAAAGAATCACATGTGTTTTACGTATGTGTGTGTGTATATAGAAGCGCCATCTAGTGGGCAGTTTAGAACTAACAAAATTCAGCAGGGGGAGCGCTTTTCCAGTAAGTAGGTAGAGACAGATTAAAGCAGCAAATCATTTATTGGAAAACTGAACAGGCTGATGACATTGGGTAGATGGATCACAAGCCCATCCAGGGAGATGGTAGTGTGCCAGTGAGGCACTGTAGTTTACCCTGTTGAGTCTGGTGGAATGAATGGCTGCCTCTAACCCTGGAGCACCTGGTGGCAGGCGGTGAGCCCAATGGATAGCTGTATCAATGGATGGCTGTATCAATGGATGGAGCCGGGAATGACAGCTGCAGTCAGGGTTCATCGGCCTGGGGGAAACTCTAGGAGCTGGCTGAAGTGCTCCACTATGAAGACAGTACTGTGTGGGCAACCAAGGACGTCCATCGGGCTCACCGCCCGCCCCCAGAAGCTCACGTTTTCCAATAAATGATTGCTGATTTAGACTTCTAATCTGTGTCTACCCACTTACTGGAACAGCGCTCCCTCTGCTGAATTTTGTGAGTTCTAAACTGCCCTCTAGATGGCACTTCTACACACAGAAGCAGTGGGGGAAATTGCATGCGATTTCTTGCAGTGCGATTCATTCATTTTGTATTGATGCAAATCGCACCTCAAAGGATCAGTCTTGGTATCGGGAGCATTTGGGTGAGTACCGATACTCGCTCAAGTGCCTGGTATTGGCACCGATACCAGTGTCCATATTTTCAGGCGGAGGTCAGCAGTGACAGTCTACATGCTGCTTTAAATGCAGGTTCTCTTAATTACATAAGTAAGGACTTATCTGCTGTTATTTCTAAACAGAATGTATAGTGGTGTTGTAAATATTTTCTGTCCTAATTTTTAATAGTTGGAGTTAAAACAAAAAAGATGTTTTATTATGCTGTGTATTTTGTAGTCCAGCAATTGCATATGAGTAATATGGAGCATATTACCAGTCTGCAGCTGCCACTCTAAAGCTCATTTTATTCATACAGGCAGGCCCAGACTGGCCATAGGGCATACCGGGCATTTGCCCGGTGGGCCGCCGGGCCACATGTTCTAAATTAGATCCCATAACTCCACTCCTCTCCCTTCTGTCATCTTCTTCCAACTCCCTGGGGGTGAGACAATGCCGAAAGAGTGCCATTCAGCACTGGCCGTGGTTGCTTGGTGACAGCTGCAAGGCCCGCCCCCAGGGACGGACTGACCATTCAGGCTCTCAGGCCGAGGGCCGGGGCCAGTAGGGGGGTGTATGAGAGGCTCCTGGGTGGACAGGGCAGTATGGATTCAGGGGCCGCGGGATGGATGGTGTCAACAGGCTCCTGGTCCTTAGAGGAGAAAGAGGGACCGAGAGAGCCGAGGAAGGAGGAGGACTACACTTCCTGGACTGGGTAAGTGTTATTTGCTGTGACAGTGGGAGGAGGGACTGGCGAGCAGCTAAGAATCGGAGTGTGACATCCTGCCTTCTACACGGACAGGGGTGAGACCACTCTGAGAGGAAACCTGTGTATGTGGGTGGGGGATGTCCTGTACTTCATACAGTATAATGGTGAGACATAGCAGGCATACTGATCAACCCACCCTCTTTCTCTCAACCCCCCTCTCCCTACCTCCCCTCTCTCACTACCCCCTCCTCTTCTCTCCACTACCCCCTCTTCCTACACCCACCCCCACTTCCTTCCCCCTCTCCTTCTCCCTCCACCCTACACCCCCCTCTCCTTCCCCCTCTCCCTCTTCCCAAACCCCCCCCTCTCACTACCTCCCCTCTTCCTAAACCCCCCTCCCCCCCTCTCACTACCTCCCCTCTTCCTATACCCCTCCTCTCCTCTCTCTCCCCCCCCTCCCCTTCTCTCGCACTCCCTCTCTCTCTCTCTCCCCCCTCCCTCTCTCTCGCTCTCTCTCCCCTCCCCCTCTTTCCCAGCCCTCTCTCTCCTACTTTCCCATCTCTTGCTCCCTCCTAGACATAGATATACGGCAGCAAGGCGACTCCAGATCACGTACCTGGTACGTGATCTGACACCTCTGGGTAGGGAGTGCACACCACCGGCGACCCGGCCACGCTGTGACTAAACCCACAGATGTCGATCACCGGGTGCAGGTGCACCCGCCGATCATCATGAATTTACACTGTGTAAACAAAGCAAATTAGGGAATAAAATCCATGACTTCCCTTAGTGAAAGCACCAATCACAGTACACACAAACACAGGCTAGGCTCACATTTATCCCTTTGAATGCCTGATGTTTAACCTCTTCCCAGCCAGTGTCATTAGTAAAGTGACCATGCATATTTTTAGCACTGATCACTGTGTTAGTGTCGCTGGTTCACACAAAGTGTCAGCTAGTGTCAAAATGTCTGCCGCAATATCAGTCGCTGATCGCCGTCATTACTGGTAAAAATAAATAAAAATTCCAGTATATATCCCATAGTTTGACACTATAACTTATGCAAACCGATCAATATACACTTATTGGGATTTATTTTTACAAAAACATGTAGCAGAATACATAGTTTTGTTTTTTTACATATGTTTTATAGCAAAAAGTAATTAATTTTTTTATTTTTTTTTGTTCAAAATGGTCGGTCTTTGTTTATTCGCTTGCCAAACAGCCGCCATCATTATACTGTGGCAGGTCGGCATGAGCAATCCTAGCTATACGTTGGCTCCTTTAAGCGGTATAGCAGGGGGGTGCCGATGCTCGTGGCCGACAGTCGCGGGCACAAGAGGCAGAACAGGGACGTGTGTGTGTAAACACTCAAATCCCTGTTCTGTTCTGTGAGGAAAGACCGATCGTGAGTTCCTAATAGCTAGGAACCATGATCTGTCATTTCCTGTAGGTCAGTCCCCTCACCCTACAGTTAGAAACACACACAGGGAACACAGTTAACCCCTTGATCGCCCCCTAGTGTTAACTAACCCCTTCCCTGCCAGTGACGTTTTTACAATAATCAGTGCATTTTTATAGCACTGATCGCTGTATAAATGCCAATGGTCCCAAAAATGTGTCAAAAGTGTCCGATGTGTCCGCAATGATGTTGCAGTCCCGATAAAAATCGCAGATTGCCGCCATTACTAGTGAGAGAAAAAAATAATAAAAATGCTATAAATCTATCCCCTATTTTGTAGACGCTATAACTTTTGCTCAAACCAATCAATATATGCTTATTGCAATATTTTTGGGAAAAAAAAAATATGTAGAAGAATACATATCGGCCTAAACTGAGAAAAAAAAATGAGGATATTTATTATAGCAAAAAGTACAAAATATTGTGTTTTTTTTTTTCTTCAAAATTGTCACTTTTTTTGTTTATAGCGCAAAAAATAAGAACCACAGAGATGATCAAATACCACCAAAAGAAATCTCTATTTGTGGGGAAAAAAGGATGTCAATTTTGTTTGGGTGCAGCGTCGCACGACCGCGCAATTGTCAGTTAAAGCGACGCAGTGCCGAATCACAAAAAATGGCCTGGTCATTCAGCAGCCAAATCTTCAGGGGCTGAAGTGGTTAAAGCCAAAAAAAATAAAAACCACAGAGGTGATTAAATACTAGGGTTGTCCCGATACCACTTTTTTAGGACCGAGTACAAGTACCGATACTTTTTTTCCAAGTACTCGCCGATACCGATTACCGATACTTTTTTTTAATGTCACGTGACAGTGTTTTTATTTATTTTTTTTAGGGGGGGGAGTAAACGGTGCCTGTGTGTGTGTTTTTTTTTGTTTTTTTTTCATTTACATTTATTATTTTTTACAATTTTTTTTTTTTTATTCTTTATGTGTGTATGTGTTTTTTTTTTTTTAATCAGCCCTGTTGGGGGGCTTTGGTGAGATATCAGGGGTCTTAACAGACCTCTGATATCTCCCCCTTGAGACAGAGAAAGAGACCGAGGATAGAGATTCCCCAGTCCCTTTCTCTGCAGCCTCAGCTGCACTGAGAATGAATGGAGAGAAGACAGCGGCTCCTCTCCATTCATAAACTGACACATCGTAATCACAGGAGATTACAATGTTTCAGTTATGTGAATGGAGAGAGTCAGCTGACTCTCTCCATTTACACAGCGGAGAAAGACAGCAGAACGGAGGGGACAGAGGAAGAGAGAGGGGGACAGCGGAAAGCCGGAACGGATGGGGACAGCGGAGGGGAACACGGCAAAGAAGGACAGCGGAGGGGGACAATGCAATGGAGGACAGCGGAGGGGGACAGAGCAAAGAAGGAGGACAGCGGAGGGGGACAGCGCAGCGGAGGAGGACATTGGAACGGAGGGGGACAGAGCAACAGAGCAGGACAGCGGAGGGGGACAGAGGAACGGAGGGGGGCTAAGGGGGATGAGGTGACAGTCAGCGGTGATCGTGTGTGGGGGAGTTACAAGCACCGATCACCGCTGTGTCACTAAAGCAGCTGAAAGCCGCGGGGGGAGAAGCTTGTAACTCCCCCACGCGCCGATCACCGCTGACAGTCAAGGTATCGGGGGAAGCATCGGGAGCATTTGCCCGAGTACAAGTACTTGGGCAAATGCTCGGTATCGGTGCTGATACCGATACTAGTATCGGTATCGGGACAACCCTATTAAATACCACCAAAAGAAAGCTCTATTTGTGGGGAAAAAAAGAACATACATTTTATTTGGGTACAGCATTGCATTACCGCGCAATTGTAAATTAAAATAACGCAATGCCATATAGAAAAAAATGGCCTGGTCATGAATGGGGGCAAGTCTTCCAGAGGTCAAGTGGTTAAACCTGGAAGTGCCCAACAGCTTCTGTGAAAAAAAGCCAGGAACTTTCAGCAGGCTATGCTGCAGTTAATATTTAAATGTCCACTCTATGCAGCTTAGCTGCAATATGTAGGTGGAGTTTGTGTAGCTGTGGCTTGATTGTGGGTGGGGACACAGGGAACCGAAATATACAAATTTTGGTACATATGGTTTGTATATTGAATCACTTCATACTAGAGCAATTATACTATGTATACTTTATCCATAAATGAAAAAAAAAAGTTTTGCCTTTTTAGTTCCGCTTTAATAATTTGGTGGGTTGTCCACATACTTTTGGCCAGATAGGTAGGTGTCCACAGACATTTGGTCATATACTATGTATTACTTCCCATTTTCCCAAGAGAACTATGCTAGAACAGGCTTCCATTTTTAATGAGCTGTACGTACGCCCTATGGCATTTTTTAGTTGCTGTGGTTTGAGAGCTGGGCTTTGAACATTTAAGCAGCCTTCACATGCCTGTGTCTTGAATCCCACAGGCATTGTCTTCCAGTGTGAGCAGCAGTAAGCTTTTTTCCGGAAGCACCTCTCCCCATGAAACCTCATTTGGAGAAGAAATTGAAGTTCACAATCTACTTATCATAGACCAGCACACTTTTGAAGGTAAAAAGTTAGACATTAGTTACACCTTAACATTAGTTATAAAGGGGCATCAAGTAAACTGGAAAATCCATGCTTTTGTTTTTCTTTTCTCTTTAGTCCTGCACACTCACCAGTTTCTGCAGAATGAATATACCCTTAGCTTGGTGTCCTGTAAGCTGGGGAAGGATCCAAGCACTTACTTTATAGTAGGAACAGCCATGGTATATCCGGATGAGGCAGAACCAAAGCAAGGGAGGATTGTGGTTTTCCAATACAGTGATGGTAAGCATAAAAAAAATAGACTGGTATGTTTTACATCTTGTGTTCTAAGGATTAAGATATAAATTCCAGAGGGATAGCAGTTGACCATTTCATTCCAGGTATGATTTTCTCAATGCAGATTTGAAAATCAAGGCAAGCATTAGATGGGTTGTGAAGGGTATCAGACACTTCTGCTTCTGTGTTGTATTGAGTTTTGAATCTCTGAACTGATCATAAAATGTGTGTTTTGTCCAGGGAAGCTTCAGACTGTTGCTGAGAAAGAAGTGAAAGGAGCTGTGTACTCTATGGTGGAATTTAATGGGAAGCTCCTGGCCAGTATCAATAGCACGGTAATAATGGATAATGGGCACCTTGTGATGTTATGCATTTAACATTCTGATTATGGGTTGTATGGTAACAGCATATTCTACAAAAGTTTCAGTTTGGGGGGGGGGGGGGGGATTGCAAATGAGTATTAAATCAGATGTGTCAGAATGGTGAAGTCATGCAAACATAACATAGGGGGGAGAGATATAGGTGGTGCATGAGCCCTGAGAGTTTAGGGCTGCATATGTGCTAGAGCCCTCCTGTACCATTGTAAGGAAAAGGCAGTGCTCCTCTGGAAGTTAGAGTATAGAGGGGGGGTGGAAGACTGAGGAGGCGAGCAGAGAGAGAGAGGAGAGTGCTGTAGCTAAATGAAGGCAAAAGACTTCGGTGCTGCTGACAGGGAAATGCTCTTCTTTATTTTACGTGCAGGTTGGAGAACATGCTAAAAGAGGAGCTCCAGTCATTATTGTAAAAATTTAAAGCCAGCAGCTACAAAAACTGTAGCTGCTGACTTTTAATAAACACATACTCCCCTGTTCCAGAATTGGGCATTGTGCTCACTGATCCCTTTACTCCACCTGTTTTCAGTCCTTGGTTCGCTGTGCATTGTGAATAGTCCCACAGTCTTCTGGGACCTGTGATCGCCAGGCGATCCGAGCAATAGTGGAAGCGGGTACCTGTCAAAACCAGGTTCCCGCTCCCCCCTAAAAATGCCATTTCTGAAAGAGGAGCGTGGGAGGAGGAAAGCCTTCTGTGTGCTTCAGCCCTCCTAATACTTAACTGAAGTCCCTCTAGCGCCAGCAATGTTGTAGGAATGTCTCGGCCTTCCAGGACTCCCCTCCTCATTGGCTGAGACAGCAGCATAGCGCCATTGGCTCCCGCTGCTGTCAATCAGTCAGTCAGCCAATAAGAATAGAAAGGGGGCGGGCCGCAGCTCTGTCGGAATAGACACAGGGAGCTGTGACTCAGCTTGGGTGCCCCCATAGCAAGCTGCTTTCTGTGGGGGCACCCAACAGGAGGGAGGGGCCAGGAGAGCTGAAGAGGACCTGAGAAGAGGAGGATAGGGGCTGCTCTGTGCAAAATCAATACACAGAGGAGGTAAGTATAACATGTTTGTTTTTAATTTAAATAAAAAACGAGACTTTACAATCACTTTAAAGCGAAACTTCACCTTTTGGATAAAGTTCCGCTTTAATGTTTCCAAACATTTCTATTTAGTTAAAATGAATTTTTCTGCAAACTGGGGGACACAGGGAAACAAAGTGCTGCTCTTTATATTACTTTTATGTTTGACTACATGTTAGTATTTTCAAACTGTATTTTATTGTGTATTTTTTAGTTTAATACATTTTTCTTCAAACTTTCACAGGGGACTTTTGGGGGGGCATAGACCCTGCCTCTATAGGGTTTGGACATTAAGCTAAATCAGAAGGGTATTGCTCATCCCCTTGTGGCCCATACCCCTCTACACAACCAGCAAGAGCTCAGGTTTAGCGTTTAATAGGCACATTTGCACTGTTGGAAGTTAGAGGGTGGTTGAATTGTTCTGGGTAGTGAATGTAATAGAACAGACTAGAATGTAACCCTGGCTATAAGGAAGGTAGTTAGCTGCTTGGCGTGTACAGGTAGGTCGTTAGCTGGACACAGTTGTAAGTTTTTGTAATGTTAAGAAGGCTTTCTATGTAAGGTGCAGAAGTTTACAATTTTTTGCGCATACCGATGGCTATAGTTGGTGTACTTTTAATGTCAACAACTGCCACCTCTACCTAGGTTCGCCTGTATGAGTGGACAGCAGAAAAAGAGCTGCGTACAGAATGTAATCACTACAACAATATTATGGCTTTGTATCTGAAAACCAAGGGCGATTTCATCCTGGTGGGAGACTTGATGCGTTCAGTGTTGTTGCTAGCTTATAAGCCGATGGAAGGAAACTTTGAAGAGGTAAGCAGCTCTGCATAACTATGCCAAAAAAAGCCTATAGAGAATTATAAATCAATGATTTTTCGCTATTCTGTTCATGTATATCTGACTCTGTATTCTGTGGTCCTACAGATTGCACGGGATTTTAATCCCAACTGGATGAGTGCAGTAGAGATTCTTGATGATGATAACTTCCTAGGAGCGGAGAATGCATTTAATTTATTTGTATGCCAGAAAGACAGGTAATGAGAAAGTTATTCTGCAGTGTTTGTAGTAGGAATCTTATTGGATAGTACAGTAACTGTAGAGTAGTTAATAGGCAAAACTATACTAAGTGTAGGCTAACCGTGCAGCAAATATGACATTTGCATGTAGGGCTGAATAGATCTGTTTGTAGATAATATGAATTACTAATGGTGGCCATGAACGTTGTGATAAAACTGATCGATTTCTGATACGACAGAACAATTGAATCAGACTTTGATCAAACGAAACAAATCATGGACAAGCGACGGATAGTGATGGTTCCAGTAAACCCAAGTCAATCAGTTGTGGTGGAAGAAAAATCAGTAATTCAGGGTCTATCAGTGGCAGTTTTTGCTCCCTTGTGACACACTTGCATCATTGATCAACCCTGTACAATTGATTTCTTTCCCACCACAGCTGATCGACTTAAGTTGATTGAAACAGTTACTATGTGTTGCTCATCTTTTGGCCTTGACATTTCTTTCTCTCTTAAACCCTGTCTGATTCTATCATTTTGTCGAATCAGACATCCGCGAGTTATATCGCACTGTGCATGGCCACCATAAGGCTTTTTTTGCTTTAGCTATTTTTAGAATTGGTCTGCCTTGCCCTAGGCTGATTAATAACCTTCCAAGCCTCACACTACAGTCATGTGTGCCATAGCTTTGGCTGATCAGCACCACTCTGCGTGTCCATTCACAGCCGCGGCTCGGACCCACCCCCTCTCTCCTCATTGGCTCACTTGCTGTGATTGACAGCAACAGGAGCCAATGACCCCACAGAGGAAGCCGCTGCTCCCCCCAAAAAAAACATTGCTGCACATTTTGTTTGCCAAAGAGCTCCAGTAACTCTACTGGGAAAATGTTTTGTGGACTAATGAAACAAAAGTAACATTTTTGGGAAGAATACTGAACAATATGTATGGCACAAAAAGGACATTGCTTACCAACATCAAAACATCATCCCAGCGATGAATTATAGTGGTGGGAACATCATGATTTGGGCTTGCTGCCTTGGGGCCTGGGCTACTTGCCATCATCAAGGGGAAAATAAATTCCCAACTTTACCAAAATATCGTACAGGATAATGTCAGGGTGGCTGCCCACCAGCTGACACTTAGTAGTCAGTTGATGTTGGTTGATGCAGCAGGACAATGACCCTAAGCAGCGAAGTAAATACACCACAGACTGGCTTCAGAAAAAGAAAATGTGCCTTTTGGAGTTGTCCAGTCAGAGCCCAGACTTCTGCTGTGTAATTACCTCGAGCGCCATTCACCAGACATCCTACAAATGTGTTTGAGATGAAGCAGTTTTTGTAAAGAAGAAAGGTCAAATTGTCCTCCTGAACGTTGTGCAGGTCTGATCTAGTGCTACCAAAAGCGCCTGCTTGAAGTCCTTGCTCAAGGAGGTCGAGCAGCTATTAAAGTGGTTCTAAAGCCTAAACATGTTTTACCTTAGAGCCCTTGCACACTGGGGCGGGGGGCGGCGTCGGCGGTAAAACGCCGCTATTATTAGCGGCGTTTTACCGCCGGTATGCGGCCGCTAGCGGGGCGGTTTTACCCCCGCTAGCGGCCGAGAAGGGGTTAAATACCACCGCAAAGCGCCTCTGCAGAGGCGCATTGCCGGCGGTATAGCCGCGCCGTCCCATTGATTTCAATGGGCAGGAGCGGTAAAGGAGCGGTATACACACCGCTCCGAAGATGCTGCTGGCAGGACTTTTTTTACCGTCCTGCCAGCGCATCGCTCCAGTGTGCAAGCCCTTGGGGCTTTCACGCTGGAATGCAAGGAGCGGCACTTTCGGTTCGGTTTGCAGGCGCTATTATTAGCGCAATAGCGCCTGCAAACCGCCCCAGTGTGCAAGGGCTCTTAATGTAATGTACCTTATATTAAATTGGTGGTTAACCCACTGCAACCAATTTGTATTATCCTCTCTGTACCATAATAACAAGTGTCACTGTGCCTGTGTTATTTACAAAATCTTCCAATCTGTACCTAATATGAGCTCCGCTCCAGACGCTCTGCTGATTCCTCGGCTTTCTTTACTCTCTGGCTCACAGCTCCAGTGGGCGGGGCCGAGCACTCCCGCTGACGTCAGCCAGGGAAGAGAGGAGAGAGAGCAGACAGTCAGCTGAGCGCTGGGAGCGGAGCTCATATAGGTACAGATCGGAAGATTTTTTACATAACACAGGCACAGGGACTCTTGTTATTATGGTACAGAGGGGATAAGACTATTTAGTTGCAGTTATGAGTGCAGCAGGAGCGGGCACTGGTACGTGCTGACAGGCCGGGGGGGGGGGGGGGGGGGGGCAGAGGAGATATGGGAGACAGATAGCAGGGCTGCGGATGATGGAATCGCGTAAACTGACCACGGTGTCAGGGCTCAGCAACCATGTGCTGTATAACATGCTTTAAGGGAGCAGGATCTGTTTTTTTTTTGGGGGGGGGGGTTTGGGTTAACAATTGCTTTAAGGCAAATGTTTTGGCATCAGTGATCCCACCTGACACCCTCTTTTACTTACCTGAGCCCTCATTCGATCCAGTGCTGTGCAAATCTGCAAATCTTCTCTCCCCTCACTTACTGGCTTTGCTAAGGCAGCAGGAGCCATTGACTCCTTCTGCTGTCCATCAAAGCCAGTGACAAAGGGAGCGAGGGGCAGGGCCGAGTCCCGTTGCCTGTGTTCATGGACACATATACAGCGAGACTTGTGAGCGAGCCCTCACAAGTGCCCACAAAGAAAGCGGCTTTCTATGGGGTATTCGGTGAGAGGGGGAGCCAGGTAAGTATGAATCTTTTTCTTTTCTTTTTATTTATTTAAGGGGGAAAAAAAACATTAAAAGGGGTCGTAAACCCTTGTGTTTTTTCACCTTAATGCATCCTATGGGGGCAGGGGCGAGTCCGGCATTCGTATCTATGGACGCAAATGATGGACTCGGGAGCGCGCCCGCACAGTAACCCCTCAGGAGAGCGCTTCTCCTAAGGGGTTACCTGATGGGAGGAGGAGCCGCGAGAGCCTTCGAGGGACCCCAGAAAAGGATGATCGGGGGCACTCTGTGCAAAACAAGCCGCACAGTGGAGGTAAGTATGACATGTTTGTTATTTTAAAAAAACCAAAGGTTTACAATCATTTTAAGCCTTTACAAACACTTTAACTCCAAGGGTTTACTTTTTCCTCCAGCACTGTGAATGTTCAATGGGTGTGTTCAATAATGATGATTTGTGTGTTATCCACCTAAGCACATTGTGTTTGTCTAGTGTTGTGACTTAGATGAGGATCAGATCACAATATAATTTATTACACTAAATAAATATTATATTCCAGGGGCCCTGCCCAGTTAGGCCAGAGGAGCAGGAGAATGATTTGATTGCTTCCACCCACTATTCTAAAATGATTAATAATTCACTTATTTTTTGGGATTTGTGTTGGATGCAGTGATGTACAAATATCTTTTGTGATAAAAAGGCATACTGTACATAAAGGTGTCCTGTAGTGACTTGGGGGTCAGCGGGGAACTGCTGCACACATTGAGGGACGTCCTGTTTAGCACACCCAGAAGTGCAGATAGCAGAAGTACTCAGATCTCTTTAAGAGAATGAACGTTTAACACATAAACCACAGGATAGGCATTTCTCTTATTTTACATGGAGTTGCTAGTTTTAGTTTCTTCTCATGGCAAAAGGGCTGTTTTATTAGTCAAACCTCCTTGAAGATTGTAACAGGTACCCTATACTGCAAAATCTTGAATGCAGTCCCGAATATGAGGTTGACCTATCTGGATAACATATGACCACAAATGTAACAGTTTAGAGGGAGACTTAAAGATTGTTATTTACATTTTTAGTGCTGCCACAACAGATGAAGAGCGACAACACCTGCAGGAAGTTGGACTTTTTCATCTGGGCGAGTTTGTCAATGTCTTTTGTCATGGCTCCCTGGTGATGCAAAATCTTGGGGAGACGTCCCCACCAACACAGGGTTCTGTACTTTTTGGAACTGTTAATGGGATGATCGGTGAGTCTAACTTACTGCTTCTGTTTTGTTTGCTTGAATGGCTTAGTATGTCCATATTAATATTTCTTTTTGTCTATGTGTATCTCAGGTCTTGTGACATCGGTATCTGAAAGCTGGTACAATCTTCTGCTTGATGTTCAAAATAGGCTCAACAAAGTCATCAAGAGCGTAGGCAAAATAGAACACTCATTATATCCTTTGTAGAAAACAATCCATATTATCATGCACTTACAAAACAAAGCCAGTTTTGTTTTGTTTTTTTCCTTGAAGAGAATGCTGACAAGAGATGGTATTTCTTTAAAATTCCATGGGTTACTGTGTTTTGTTTTTTTTTTGTCTTTGTTTTTTAATCCTGGCCCTTTGGTAAGCTTGTGACTATTGTGTTTATGATAGCATTGTCAAAGCTTTGACACACTTTAAATCAAATTTTTAAAAAAGAGAGAGAGATGGTATAATGCATACTCCAGCTTTTTTTTTGGAATAGGATTGCAGATTTAATGGTTATACTGGAGTTAAATTATTATACCTTCTACTGTGCTGAGCTGTCTATCCAAATGACTAAAAATAGCATCCTAATGGCAGGTATTACTAGATCTATCTAAAGCAGACTTCTAAAGTGTTGTAAAGCGCTGCATAAACTGTGGGCGCTATGTAAATCGTGTATCATTAGGGATGCACCGAAATTTTGGCTGCCGAAAAGAATGCCCGAAAAGGAAATCTCGCCGTAAATGGGGACGGGGCCCCGCCCCTGGTGCTGTCCAGTACAGGGGTGTCATTCTGGAGCGTCCCCATCCAGCCCCAGTCCATTCCTCTCCTCCCCTTCCTCCCTCCATCCTCGACGAGGCGGCTGAAAGAAAATCCGTGCTCGATCTATGGAGGAAAGCTGTCAGCACACTGCATTAAGGAGCAGCTTGTCGGTATGATCAGTGGGAGGAGCATTATCAGTGTGCAAATGCTCCTCCCGCTGATCATATCGACAAGCTGCTCCTTAATGTGTTGTGCTGACAGCTTTCTTCCATAGATGGAGCACTGTTCTTGGCTTTGCCTTGCTAACCCTGTCCTGATCCTGTCTGACATGCTAAGGCAGGCTGCATGATGGGCACCGGTAGACTGCTGGGCACTGGTAGAATGCTGGGCACTGGCAGGCTGCATTTAAAGGAACCTGGTGAGACTGCATTGATCTCCTGTACCATGTCCCTAGTCTCTGACCATATCCTGTACCACGTCTGCAGTCTCTGACCATATCCTGTATCGCGTCTGCAGTCTCTGACCATATCCTGTATCGCGTCTGCAGTCTCTGACCATCTCCTGTACCGCGTCTGCAGTCTCTGACCATCTGTACCGCGTCTGCAGTCTCTGACCATCTGTACCGCGTCTGCAGTCTCTGACCATCTCCTGTACTGCGTCTGCAGTCTCTGACCATCTCCTGTACCGCGTCTGCAGTCTCTGACCATCTCTTGTACCGCATCTGCAGTCTCTGACCATCTCTTGTACCGCATCTGCAGTCTCTGACCATCTCCTGTACCGCGTCTGCAGTCTCTGACCATCTCCTGTACCGCATCTGCAGTCTCTGACCATCTCCTGTACCGCGTCTGCAGTCTCTGACCATCTCCTGTACCGCGTCTGCAGTCTCTGACCATCTCCTGTACCGCGTCTGCAGTCTCTGACCATCTCCTGTACCGCGTTTGCAGTCTCTGACCATCTCCTGTACCGCATCCCCAGTCTCTGACCATCTCCTGTACCGCATCCCCAGTCTCTGACCATCTCCTGTACCGCATCCCCAGTCTCTGACCATCTCCTGTAAAAAAAATATTTTTTAAAAACAGTCATTTTTGGTATCGATCATTTTCGGTTTTCGGCCTAGTGTGTTTTTCATTTTTGGTATCAGTTTCAGCACCAAAAAACCCATTTGGTGCATCCCTATATTATAATAATAATAATAATAAACCCACAACAGTATAATCAGTCTGTATATGCAGTAAAGCATGCTTGTTATACTCACTGTGGAACCTATGGAGTTAATCCTCTTCATTGTGTAAAAAGGTTGTTTGATCCTGTCTGCTCTGATCCTCCCCTTTATCCACTGTTCCTAATCCACTTCCTGTATGTTTCAGCTCCTTCCATGAGGCTCGGTTCACACTGCCACAACTTGGGACCCAACTTGTGAGAACCCAAGTCACGTGACTTGTAAAATTCCCTTTTAGTCAGTGAAAGCTATCTTAATTGGCACTACTGAAGTCGCTCCAACTTTAGAAAAGGTTTCTGTACTACATCAAGGTGACTTGTGCCCAAAGACTTTAATGAAATTTGCCTTCAAGTCGGAGCCTCATCTTAATTGATGTGATTTGAATCTAGCATTATAGGAAGATTACCCAGGTATTCCCTGATGTTGCTTCAAAGTCGCTTCCAAATCGCCTGGCAAAGTCTCA
Source organism: Lithobates septentrionalis (assembly GCA_037952835.1). Taxonomy (NCBI): domain Eukaryota; kingdom Metazoa; phylum Chordata; class Amphibia; order Anura; family Ranidae; genus Lithobates; species Lithobates septentrionalis. The sequence goes on along the minus strand of JBBDGP010000070.1, from coordinate 4,261,037 downwards.
CTATAAGACGCGTAACTTTCAGGTCGCGGCAGTGTGAACCTCGCCTTAAAGTCAGATCAGGGGTAATAGAAGGCCACAATGTGTTTTGTGTGTTTTGGGTCATTATCTTGTTGAAAGACCTATGACTTACAACTGAGCTTTCTAACGCCGGGCAGTATGTTTTGCTCCAGAATTCCTTGGCATGTCAAGTCAAATGAACATCAAACTGCTTGGAGATGGTCTTATATCCTTTACCACTGACATGCCGGTCTATAATTTTCTTTCTGATTTCCTCGGACAAGTCTCTCCTTTGCTTTGTCTGGTCCATGTTAAGTGTACTGCACATAATGCCAAATCGCAGAGTGACTACCTTTCTCCATTTAAATAGGCTGACGGGTTACAAGATTGAAGATGTGCGATACTGATTAGACAAAACCGTTTGAAATATCACTGTCATCCAATAGTTTATAATCTTTTTTTAAGGATACCACCATCAATGTCATTTAAGAATATCTTTGTACAACAAATTATAATTTATCACTTTACACGCTTTCTTTGCTTTACACTATTACATACCAAAGGCATGCAGATATACATAGGACATATGTTTTAATATTGTAAATGTGATAAAGGAAATCTGTAAATTAATTCCCCAACCAAAAAAAGCAAAGCACTTCCAGACATGTGACAGTGCCTAGACACTCCCCCCCCCCCCCCCCCCCCCCCCCCATTCTTTTAGCCACAAACGGCCCTATTAGGGGTTTTGTTAGGCATAACCTGCCCGTTTCTGCTTCTAAACATTTTATTACGTTTATGATGTCGTCAGGAGTGGGTTCTGGAACAGTAAAAGCTGTGCAGTGAATGTAAAATTGTTCCTGGGCAAAAGAGCAACTGTTTTATATAATGTTTACAACTCATTTTTGTCTCACTGCTTGAAGAATAGGGTTGCCTGAGTTGAGGTGCACTTTAATTCCTTTGGGTTTATTTAGTAAAGACAAAATTTAGTAATCTATAGCAAACAATCCCAGATCCTTCATAGTGGATTGTCCCTCGGAATGCATGCAAAATTTATTTGCACTGGTGATAGTATCAGGTCACCTGAAAAAGTTTGAGGGGTGAGTTAATATTTCAAAATCTGGGAACCTCACCTTATTCTGAGAAATTCGTGTGTTCTCCACTATTGCAATATAAAGAACAGGCTGTATGACAACTTATTGAATGTCTCTTGTAATGGGTCATATATTCTCATCTAGTCTAAATTGCAGGTTCCTCGTAATGCAACAAAGCTCAATTACTTTTCTCTTTTGTTTGTTTGTGAGACATTATCCTTAACTATTTATCACTTGGAGATCATTCCACACAGAAAGGAAAACTGAAGCTGCAACAGGATTTATAGATGGAGATCTGATTGAGAGCTTCCTAGATATCAGTAGGTCAAAGATGCAGGAAGTAGTAGCAAATTTACAGGTATGATTCTTTGTTTTCGAGTGCTACATGTTATCTATAAATATGTTTCTTTATATAATGGGACACATTATCTTCCTATACATGATCATAGCATTATGCTGCTACCGTCAGGTGATTGGACAGGCATAACACCTCCCAACTAGGCAAGGCTTTAATTTGTTTTTTTTGTTAGTGTCTTAGGTGATGGTCATGTTGGTGCAATGTCGGCATGAAAAGGTAGCTAGCTTCTCAACGGTTCCATCTGGGATTAGGAAACATGCTTTATCCAGATCCATTTTCCTTCAGCTTTTCTACACTCAATGGAATGGCACCTGGACCCCGCTCTAGACAAGAGGGGTTGGCCTGTAACATGAGATAAAGTAAAGATCAGGTGCTACAACTCAGCAGAATAAGGAGATCTTCCAGAGCTACAGGGTGCAGAAATGCAGTCGCACCGTTGCAATAACAATCATGAAAAGAGATAATCCTCATCTACTTGCTTGCTTTATAAAGTCTACAAATTGTATTAGTTCTCCATAAAAGACAGTGTCCATAAAGCAGATGTTAACGTGTTTCAGCCTTGTGGGCCTTTACAACCTGAACAAGGCTCAAAAGCATTAACATCTGCTGTCTGGACACTGTGTCTTTTATGACTAATACATTTTAAAGAGCAAGCAAGGAGTTGCAGATTATCTCTTTTCATGACTGTAACATGAGACCCTGTGCGATAATATATTGTGTTACTGACCAGTAGGGTGCTATACAGGGTCCAGGGCAGTGATCCTCAGCCAAAGAGTGAAGATTAGATTCACCTGATAACCCCCCACCGGATAAAGAAGAAATTTTGTGGCCAAAAGTATTTTTTTTTTGTTTTTGTCTTCTCTAAACCGTATGAAGGGGTTTCATGCAACTGTACAGCCTCCTGGGCTGCCTCGAAAGCTACTTAGCAGTAGTATAGTTTAGGGGCAGTCTGGGACCCTCTGGCTATCATATGTAGACATGGAAAAGTTCTACTCCACCCCCTGCATTTACTGGTACTGATTAGACCGCATGCTCACTGGGGCCAGTGATATCACAGGTGGTGGTGGTGGGGGGGGGGGGGGGGGGGGCACTGATCTAGCGACGGCCATCTTGGATCTCCATGTGAGAGCAGTAGCGGTCTCAGCATTACAGTGAATTCAGTTGCAGCAGGAGTGTGGAGCCCTATGGGACTTCAGATCCCAGCAGACCAACTACTGGTGAGACTACAGTTTGCAGAAAAGCATTCATTGTGGGTAACCAGCACTGTGTTGCTTACTGGCACAGTGCCTTCTCAGCTGACTTTAACAGTTCTCAGTAAGCGTCCCTATATAAGTGTCTTCAGGCCATGTCTCAACAGCAGAGAGAAGGGGAATGTACTGAGTGAGGGGTCCCAAATACCTTTGTTAGGTAGGTAGGAAGGAATCTGGAAGCAGCCCCCCATGCAATGTATTCCCTGTGGGTCTGAATGTTCAATGCGGCTCTGACTCCCACCAGCTATCTGTTATTTGTTATTTCTGGGGCACCTTCCTCCAATTCCTTTGTGACAAGGGAGGAATTCACATCTGGTATTGCGGGGCTACAGTAGCAGCTTTCTGGAATACTTGCTAGCTTGTACTGGCTTGGAACACCTTGGTTGCAAGCAGACATATTTCCCTCTCCTCAACAGAAGGAACCAATGAAGGGTGGGGTAGAGGAAGATGAGAATGTTCTGCAAGAAGGGGATTCAGAAGAATCCTTGTCTGAAGAATCTACCTCCTGAAGAACTTCCGGGTCAGGGCTCATCTCAGACCCAAAAGGCTTTTGTGAGTTTTTTCGCAGACACTGTCCAAACTAATTTTAAGTTACCACTTCCCAAATCCTCTACTCCAGAGGTTACAGGATTTGAATCGTGGCTGCTTTTACAAAATCATAAATTCATTCCTGTACATCCTCATTTAAAGGACAAGGTGTTCGTTACACCAAACTGGTTCACTCAGCAATACCCCATGAAGAGTAAGTTCACTAAAAATGGAGTATGCCTTTGGTGGATCTGGCAGTCTCTTATCTCAATAAGACCCTCATGCATCCAGTGGACTAGCTCCCAGTTTAAAGATGCCTCAGACCATCATCTGGAGGCCTTATTTAAAGCCTCATTTGCTGTAATGGGGGCAGCTTTACAGCCATAAATTGCACCTGTTGGCGTGTGCTAAAACCTTAAGGTCTGGGCTCCTTGTATGAAGAGAGAAAGAGGGATCCTATTAGTGGAGATACCCAAACCAGCAGGAACCTGGAAGATTTCTCACGTGCCCTTAGCTTCTCATCTGGGGGTCTTGTCTATACACATGCACATGATCTTGTGGCTGAAGTGTTGGCCAGTGGAATTGCTCGGCAAGAAGCATGTGAAGTGTTTATATTTTCAAGGAGAATGTTTGTTTGGCCTTGCCTTGGGTGATTACATCCAGAGGTTGACTGGATAAAGATACCCTGTTACTGCTCAATAAGGCTAACCCCTTGGTTCAAAACCTGCCACTCCTTTTACTTTAAAAAAAAGCATTCCTTTCACCAATTTCGGACCTCAGGCTCCAAGTCCAAACCATGGACTCCAAAAGCTACTAAGCTGGAGAACATGTTCTCTTGAAGAGACGCTCCACTTGTTTGGGTGAGGGAACATTTGCAGTCCTTCACAGACTGCAAAAATTGGCAGGCAGATTTCCACAGCTGTCTCCAGGGGAGTAGGCTCTTCACACCTTTTCAGAGACCAATTGTTTCACATTCCTTGGTGCGCGTTTTTGTGCAAGGAGTCATGTGTATTGTTCCACCGGTAAGGACTCTGATTCAGTGGGACCTCAACTTGGTACTTTCTGCGTTGCAGAAATCTCTATTTGAACCCATCTGGGATATTCCTTTCGCCCTCCTGGCACAGGTGGTTATATTTCTGTTTGCCATTACTTTGACTCGCAGAGTTTCAGAATTGGCTTCTCTTTAATGTAAGAAACCATTCCTGGTGTTCCACCGTGACAAGGTGGTTCTGCAGCCTCAGCCGTCTTTCTATCTAAATTGGATCCTTCGTTACACCTCAATTAGGGCATTGTGTTGCTGACTTTGACGTGAACCTCAGATGTTAGGGGGCAAGGCTCTTCATAATTTCGATATGGTTCGTGATAGCATGTGTTACCTGAAGTCAACTGCTGCAATATGTCAGATGCTTGCCCAAGGAAGGGTCACACAGCTTCCATATCTACTATTTCCTAATGGGTCCGTCAACTTATTTCTCAAGGTTATCATCTAAAGGGCAGAGTGCCACCATTTTTAGTGGCAGCTTATTCTTCCATGAGTGCCGGTACTTCTTGGGCTATTCAACATCAGCCTCCAAGTTTGTAAATGTATGAACTGAAGACCATGTAGCAGCTTTACAGAGTTTTGCCAAGTGAATGTTAAACTGCTGAGGACCCCTGCCTTTGGTTGCTATGTCTTGCAGACTGCTGCATTAGGTTCAAACTTGTTGTTTAGTAGTTGGGGCCAGTGGGCCATGTTGCCCTCTCATATTCAGTGCTTTTGGGACATCTATATTTCATGGATATGAAGATGCTCTGTGTCCTGTGATTTATGATAAAGAAAATGGCATTTTTATATGAAATCCTTTTCTTGAAGTACATAGCGGGACACTGAGAAAACGCTTCCTTTTCATGGCTTGCTACAAAAACTGAAGCCTCGCCTAGCTGGGTGCGGTTATGCCTAGGAGAGCATTTCCTGTCTTTTTGCCAGTGTCCAATTACCTGAAGGTGGCAGCATAACCCTAATTTCCTAGAAATGACGATCCTCTGTGTCTTAGGATGTACTCCAAGAAAAAGATTTTTACAGGCAACCCAAAATTTAATTTTTATATCCACTAACTAAACAATGTTTTACTTGTCTTGCAGATTGATGATGGTAGCGGTATGAAGAGAGAGACAACTGTTGACGATTTGATCAAAATAGTGGAAGAGCTAACCAGGATTCACTGATTCTGACCCTCTGCTTCATGTTTACCCCTTAGGCTTCTCCAATATCCTTTGTGGGAGTAGCCTTCGTTGGCCTGATGGACAGTGAGATCAGCTTGCATTAATCCTGTCAGTGCCTATAGAGGGAATAACTTGTTATGCAGCTCATCTGGCAGTTATATATTTTGCGTCTAGATATGGCCAGTGAGGGGCTTGTACCAGCAAATGGAAATGTGTGTATTTGTACAGGTTATTACCCCCACCCCACCCCCCTACTACTCCCAACATCCTCTTTCTGTGCTGAAAGCTGTCCCTTATGTTTTTTTCATTGCATTGTGAAGAGGGGTTTCTCCCCCCAAGAACTTTCTGCATAGCTGGAGTGAACTGTGGCATCAGAGCCTGTGCAGAAACCAGGCATGTGACGTCATCTGCAGCAACTGTGGGGTGTTTCACTTGCAAGTTGGTGTTCTAATGCAGTGTCCCTCTCTCCAGTTCCTGTGGGCAAACAGTAAAAAGGAGAAGGTTATTTTTTGACATTTTAGGAAATAAATTAGACTGGAAATACAATTTCTTTAAAGCTTTTTATTGTAAGCACCTGGGCATGGTGATATTCTTTAAGTGTTTGCTTGGGATGTTTGCGGAATGGCTTGTACTCTAGGTTTACATTGTATGCAGCGAAATATGTGCTTACTTAGTAAGGTAGTGATGACTAGCAAAATACAGTAACAATCAGAAAAATTGAGAATAAGGTGAAATCTCATGCTATCTTTGCTTTTTGCACCATCTTACTAAATAAACCAACTTAACCCTTCTTTATTAAATTGAGTACAAAGAGTGGAGGAAGTGCCAATAGCAGCCAATCCTTCCAGCTGTAATTTTTCCATTTTTGGTGATGTGGCACTACATTAAAGTCTGATTGAACCCCATGGGGAAAGCACTAGTGGGTGCACAGACACTGAAAAGGCTATTGACAAAAAGCAATAGTATTTGACCTAGAGTATGTGCAGATTACCACAGCCCTTGTGGTCGCCATAGGGCTTGTTTACTCTGTCGGATATCCAAACCATGTTCTGTTATTTCGATTATGGGTTGTATAAATGTGTATTCATTCCTGAGATCTCAAAATCAGTTAAAACTAAGCCAAGCCCAGATGGGTACGTAGTGCTTTAAGTGTTCAGGACTGCATCAATGTTATGCAGTTGACTTAAAAAAAATAAAAAACAGAATGACGCTGAGACTTTATGCTTGTGGTATATTTAAGGTTAACTTTGCCGCCCCATGGTAGCACTGAAAAACCTAGTATGCTATTACCCTTTAAAAGATATACAATCTATGTTGAATTCGACTTAAATGGAATGGAAGGCAAGAGTGCCTAAGCACAGATAATGACTTGAACCTGTACTTGGTTGTTAACAAAATGCTATATAGTTTTGCTGGGTTAGGTTAAAAGATGGTAATAGAGGGACTGAAACCCATTTTTTAGAGAAAATGCTGGTTCAGACTCCCTTCAGTGATGACACGTCTGAAAGGAAAACTGTACTTGGGGGAACATGTAGCCAGTTATTGCTAACCATCTTTTCTTAAAATTGAATTTTCCTGGTTTCATGATGGTCAAGTAGGTAGCCTCAGTACTTTTGGCCTTGCTTACCCTGGGCACACATTCAGATTAGGAGTTTGGTGTTTTACTCAATGAACCAAAACAACGACAGCCTACAGGTACTTAACATTTTTAAGAAGTTAGCAGTGGGAGGCTATATTTCTTTCTCAGTAAGGGTATACTTGAAGTCCATCGACTTAGTTGAATGTACTCTGCTGAAGTTTAGGATCAGAGTTTGGACTTGCTGATCGTTTCCTTTGGTGGAGATGAGACTAAGCCTAGGCCAGGGGTGCTCAATTTTGAAGCGCAAGCGGTCACTTAATGCGGTTGTACACCCTGCTTGGTGATTTTTACCTACAGGTAAGCCTATGATGCTTAGCATATTGAAGATTGTAAACAGTCAGGATCATCATTTTCGGTGGGACCAATCCCCACTGGATGTTTAATCACAATCACAAAAAGAGTGGATGACACTAGTTTGAACACTAGCTTTTTTTTACTTTTTACAAGGACTCTGTCTTTTTCAGCGGTTGCAGGCGGAAAATGGAGAGGATCGGTTCCTGTATACTGTATGGCACCCCTCCTGTCCAAATGTAAAACTGAATGTGACAGGGTGGCCCACATGGGCCCCTTGGAGCATGGGGCGACCCCTGTTGCTACACCAGTGGGTGGGGGGGGGGGTAAAACTTGTCTCAACTATGGTGTTTTAACCCCCCCAACCGCGAATGTAAATGTGCTCTTACTGTCCTGAGCCCCCTATAAGGCTGCTTTTCCACTGATGTGCTGCGGTTTGCCCACATAGCGGGTGCAGCACAGAGCTCCTGCGGGTTAGCTGTGCTTTGGCATAGACTTCTATTATATCTTGCCTAGGCCTTCACAAAATTGTAGCACTGAAAGGACCCTGTAGCAGCATTTTTTCAGCCATTTTGTTATGTTGCTTTTTGCTAGCATTCCACTACACATTTGAATAAAGATCCATATGAAAACTAGAATTGCTAATAAGGTGTTGCATTTGCTTTTATTTTGTAATCTGCATTAGAAGAAATAAAGATAGTCCTCGTTTATTGTAACACTTGAGTGTCAGGAGAATTGTTCACAAGACAGTCCAGCCACTGCTTTCTATGGGGGCTACAGAAAGGAGTTTTTATTTGTGGAAACCAAAGAAAATTTGGGATCCAATATGTCTTGCAAGCCATTTGATAAAAAATTGCAGCTGTTAAACAACCATTGAAGATGTGATATGAATCAATGGGGGGGGCGACTTTGCTATCATTGCTGACATTGTACTCGGACTGTTTTTTTTTTGTTTTTTTTTAACTGCTTCCATTAAAATTTTCAAAAGGAGAAGTTCACCTTTTGTAACAGGTTACAGATGCATTGACCCATGCTCATAGCTACCAGGGGGTTCTTCAGCGACACCCCCCCTCCAGCTATCACAATCTGCAAAAGATGCGGGTGGAGCAGATTCACCGATCTTTTTCATTGGGACAACTTGTGTTTTGCTTAGTGTAGTGCTACAAGGACATCTTGAGCTTCTGACCTTTTTGTTTTTGTAGTTGAGATGAGGACTTTTTTCACTACGAAAACTATCACTGAAACCGGCCCCACACATATGTGAATGGAGGCTTAAAGGATAAGTTACTTTGTAACATGTTACATATTGCACCCATATTCAGGGTGTACCATGTTACAGATGCACTGGCCTCCGCTTTCCCTGATCCCCCATTCTGACAGCTAGCGGGGGGATCATCTTCCCCCTGCTAGCTTTCACAATCTGCAAAAATTGCCACGTCATCCATTCAGAGTGTTCTGTGAATGGAAAACTAAAAGGTCCAACAGCCTTTGCAGCTGTCGGCTTGTAGTCCTCAATAAACTACCAAGGTGCTGTTGAATTCTATGGTAGTTTATGAAGTCTTCCTGTCACAGTGTAATTGCCTGGGCGGCCAGACAGATACAGTCTGCATCACTGAGATTACACCCACTATCTGCTGATTGTCAGTGCAATGCTTTACAGGTTCATTAAAAAAAATAATTACCGTAATACATTTTAGACAGCATACAGTTCGCCGCTTCAGGTCTTTGTCGCAGATTGCCCTCTCTGTCCTAAGAATTAAGTCCCCTACCACCAGAATATTTCTCATCTTATTTGCAAGAATTAGACACACACAGAAAAGTACATTTTTCCTTTAGCATATACTGCTGAGACTGTTAAAAAGAAAAAACCATCAGCAAAATAAATTAAAAAAAGATGGTTAGAATATCATTTTCATTCAAGGATAAGTTCACCTCTACAAAAAATAAATAAAAGCACTTTTTTTTGCAAGTAAAAAAAAAAAAAATGGTAATAGGGGACTTAATTCTTAGGACAGAGAGGGCAATCTGTGACAAAGACCTGAAGCGCCGAACTGTATGCTGTCTACTGGGTGTTTGGGTTCTGCATATCAGGGATCTGGTGGACAGATTACTGGGAGGGGCTGGGGAAGACCCGGCTGTCATGGTGCACATTGGCACCAATGACAGAGGCAGATGGAGTGTCCCAAAGAAGGATTTTAGGGACTTGGGAGCTAAATTGAGGAAAAGGACCTCCAAGGTAGTATTCTCAAGAATACTACCGGTACTTCGAGCCACACCAGAAAGGCAGAGTGAGATTAGGGAAGTAAGCAAGTGGCTGAGGAGCTGGTGTAGTAATGGGAGGGTTTTGGGTTCCTGGAGGACTGGGCCGACTTCTCAGTCGGTCACCAGTACTATAGAGGGGACGGACTGCACTTAAATGAGGAGGGTGCAGATCTGCTGGGCGTAAAGATGGCCAAAGAGTTAGAGGGGTTTTTAAACTAGATAACGGGGGGGGGGGGTACAGAGGTAGAGATAGTCAGCCAGGAAAATATTCCAGAGGGTAGTATTGGGGGCATTAGTGGTAGGTTGACTAAAGCACATAAACCCAAGGTAAGTATAGTAACAAGTCCTAGTCGCAATCACGGAAAACCCAATAAGAGGATAGTATGTGACTGGTCTAAACTATGTGGCATGTTCACCAATGCCAGGAGCCTGGCGGACAAGATGGGTGAAGTAGAGATACTGTTGTACGAGGAGAATTTGGATTTTGTGGGAATTCCAGAGACCTGGTTCAACAGCTCTCATGATTGGCTGGCAACTATTCAAGGGTATACCCTTTATTGCAGGGATAGATATATATATCAAGAATAATGTACAAGTGAATGTGAGAGATGACATCACTAAGGGAGCTAGGGAGGAGGTGGAATCCTTATGGGTAGAGTTCCAAAGGGATGAAGCTAAGGGGGAAAATAATACTGGGAGTTTGCTATAGGCCCCCTAACCTGAGGGAGGAGGGGGACTCGGACCTCCTATCACAATTTGGATTAGCAGCAAGGATGGGAAATGTTATCATAATGGGGGATTTTAATTATCCAGACATAGACTGGGTGGAGGGAACCACGCATTCGTCTAAGGCTCGCCAGTTCCTAAATGTCTTGCCGGACAATTTCTTGGGTCAGATGGTAGACGCACCAACTAGAAATAAAGCGTTACTTGATCTACTGATTACCAACAATACAGACCTGATCACGGATGTGTAAATACGTGGCAATTTAGGAAACGGCAATCACAGATCAATTGGCTTCAGTATAAACCACACAAATAGGAAACATAAGGGGAATACAAAGACACTGAATTTCAAAAGAGCCAACTTCCCTAAACTACGAACCTTGCTAGAAGGCATAAATTGGGATAAAATCTTAGGAACAAAGAACACAGAGGACAGATGGGTTTGCTTTAAGAGCATTATCAATAAGGGTATTAGCCAGTGCATCCCATTGGGTAATAAATTTAAAAGAGCGAACAAAAGTCCTGGATGGCTTAACTCCAATGTAAAAATGTATATGAAAGCAAAGAAGGCCTTCAAAAAGTACAAGGTTGAGGGATCATTATTAGCATTTAGACTTTATAAAGAATGCAACAAGAAATGTAAGGGGGCAATTAGGGCGGCTAAGATGGAACACGAAAGACACATAGCGGAGAGGAGAGCAAAAAAAATCCCAAGAAATTCTTTAACCACTTCACTACCTTAGGGCGTCATAGGTGTTCTTTCCAGCCGGCGATTCTGTGCACGATAAGAGTGATCATAGCAGCAGTTCCGCTGCTTGACCGTTCTTATAGGCGACGGGAGGGGACGTCCCGTCCCCCCCTCCCGGTGCTTCTTTGGGCTCTCCCGTGCCATCAGGGGGCCCGGAGAAATAATCGGCCAGTGCCGGATGACGACGACGATAGAGATTTCCTGTGACCAGATGGTCACCAGTCATGTCTATGACCGTTGGAGGCCCGGGTACGATGTTATGACATCACGCCCGGGTTCCCGGAAGTAAACCAAGCCGTGATCGCGGCTGTCAGCATGAGATCGGTGAATTTTTTTTTCTCGATCTCATGCTTTCCAGGCTGGAGGAGAGATGTGGGGTCTTATTGACCCTGCATCTCTCCATAAAGAGGACCTGTCACAATAGATTCCTATTACAAGGGATGTTTACATGGCTTGTAATAGGAATAAAAGTGATTAAAAAAAAAGTGTAAAAAAAAAAAAATTTAAGTAAAATAATAAAAAAAAATTTAAAACGCCCCTGTCCCCGGTAGCTCGTGTTCAGAAGCGAACCACAAACCACACATGTGAGGTATCGCCGCGTGCGTTAGAGCGTGTGCAACAATTCTAGCACTAGACCTCTGTAACTAAATTGGTAAACTGTAAAAATTTTCAAAGCATCGCCTATGGAGATTTTTAAGTACCGAAGTTTGGCGCCATTCCATGAGTGTGCGCAATTTTAAAGCGTGACATGTTGGGTATCTATTTATTCGGCGTAACATCATCTTTCACATTATACAAAAAAATTGGGCTAACTTTACTGTTTTGTTATTTTTTAATTTATGAAACCGTTTCTTTTCCAATAAAAAAAGGCGTTTGAAAAATTATTGTGCAACTACCGTGCAAGATAAAAAAGTTGCAATGACTGCCATTTTATTCCCTATGGTGTCTGCTAAAAAAAACCATATATAATGTTTGGGGGTTCTGAGTAATTTTCTAGCAAAAAATATGATGATTTTTACATGTAGGAGAGAAGTGCCAGAATAGGCCCGGTATTGAAGTTAAGTATGTAAAAAAGGGAGGACAGTCCATCTTGGCCCCATAAAGAATGAGGAAGGACATCTAGTTCCAAAGGATGGAGAGATGGCGAAGGTATTGAATTTATTCTTCTCCCCAATCTTCACGAGGGAATTGGAGCTTTAGTAACCAAAACTGCAGTGTTTATCCTCATGACACGTCACAGGAAGTACCCTCATAGCTAACAGAGGACAGAATTATAATTGGACTTGGGAAACTTAACATTAAAAAAATCACCGGGACTGGATGGCTTGCATCCAAGGGTACTTGGGGAACTCTGTCAAGTAGTTGCCAGACCATTGTTCCTAATTTTTACTGACCGTTTACTGACTGGAATGGTACCAGCGGATTGGAGAAAAGCCAATGTAGCACCAATATTTAAAAAGGGCCCAAAATGCATCCCTGGGAATTACAGATCAGTTAGCCTAAAATCAATAGTATGCAAGCTCTTGGAGGGGATGATGAGGGACTATATAGAGAATTTTAGTAATGAGAATGGTATCATTAGCAGTAATCCGCATGGATTCATGAAGAATCGTTCTTGCCAAACCAATCTATTAACCTTCTATGAGGAGGTGAGTTGCCGTCTAGATAAAGGAAGGCCTGTAGATGTGTTGTATCTGGATTTTTCGAAAGCATTTGACACCGTTCCCCATAAACGTTTACTGTACCAAAAAAGTTCTGTTGGCACTGACCATAGGGTGAGTACATGGATTGAAACCTGGCTACAAGGGTGAGTTTAGAGGTTGGTGATAAATGGGGACTACTCGGAATGGTCAGGGGTGGGTTGTGGGGTCCCACAGGGTTCTGTGCTGGAACCAATCCTATTTAATCTGTTTGTAAACAACCTGGAGGATGGGGTAAATGGCTCAATCTCTGTATTTGCGGACAATACTAAGCTAAGCAGAGCAATGACTTCTCCGCAGGATGTGGAAACCTTGCAAGAAGATCTGAACAAATTAATGGGGTGGGCAACTACATGGCAAATGAGGTTTAATGTAGAAAAATGTAAAATGATGCAACTGGGTGGCAAAAATATGAATGTAATCTACTCACTAGGGACAGAACCTCTGGGGAAATCTAGGGTGGGAAAAGGACCTGGGGGTCCTAGTAGATGATAGGCTCAGTCAGCACTGGCATGCAATGCCAAGCTGCTGCTAACAAAGCAAACAGAATATTGGCATGCATTAAAAAAGGGATCGACTCCAGGGATAAAGCGATAATTCTCCCACTCTACAAGACTCTGGTCTGTCTGCACCTAGAGTATGCTGTCCAGTTCTGGGCACCAGTCCTCAGGAAGGATGTACTGGAAATGGAGCAAGTACAAAGTAGGGCAACAAAGCTAATAAAGGGTCTGGAGGATATTAGTTC